>WEIU01013734.1:98580-118776 GCA_013389925.1 Aegithalos caudatus
TCTTGAGCTTTGAGATACTGGGAAAGGGGCATAACTTTCCTCCAGGAACCCTTCCCTAGTGTTGGGGGTGAGCAAGCAAGCTCATTGGAAAAAGCAGCCTGACAGCTTATGTAAAGTGCAGGATTATGCAAGGAAGGCCTTTCTTCCCCAGTCATTGGGGGATATGGGATTTACAAGGATACGAGTGACTGGTGGAGATCTGCCATGAGTAGTCTGTTACTGCTTTGTTCTTAAACAGGATGTAAACTTTGGCCTGTGACTTCACTAGTTCTTTAGTGGAAAGGTTTACACTTTGGCAAAAGGATTTGAAAGAGCAGTGTGGAGAGTCCAGTCCAAGCTCAGTCCTTCTTAGTGTTTGGTGTTCTGCTCTTTCATAGCATTTTGGGACAACAATCAGTGCAGGGTTAGCACTGCTCCTCAAACACACTGCTGTGTGGTAGAGGCTTTTATCGTGTGTTTGTCTCCTAACTCCTGTGTTTCTGTTCTAGGTCACTTTCCAAATAAAGCTATGCCTTCAGCAGGAACCTTGCCATGGATACAGGGGATCATCTGCAATGCCAACAACCCATGTTTCCGCTATCCAACTCCTGGGGAATCCCCTGGTGTTGTTGGAAACTTCAATGCCTCCATGTGAGTCTGTCTGCTTTTGCTTCATCTCTGTTCTTGGGGAAGCATGGGGGAAAGAGCTATTTGGAAGTGACCTATCACTTGTGAAATCTTACACTACCTGAGGGTTTTGCAGTTTCTACCACTTCTGAAGTACCAGATTGTTCATTTACCAAGTTCATAGAGACTAGTAGACAGCTGGTAGGTGTCCAGAATTCCCAAGTCCAGGCACCTGAAGCTCTAGGTGAATGAAAAGCTTTGCTTGGGTGAGGACTGCATCCCTTCTCTTACCTGGGCTTAGAATCTGACCCATAAAAAGTAAGGCTTTTTAAGATGCTCTTTTTTAGAACATCTTCTTCCCTGTTTAATGAACCTCTGAACAATATAGAGTGAGAGGCAATTGAACAGGTTTAGGGAATACTACTGATGTTGATTACCTATTACTGGCTAACATGATGCAGGAAGCACTTTTATGGCCAGCTTTCCTATACCTTGCCTTACTTGCTGCATTCATAGTGTCAGGAAAGATAGGCTTAATGCAGAGTATAATGTGTCTGCAACCTGGAGTAGCATTTGAAAAGAGTGAGGATATTCTTGAACTATTGTGCTTCTAAGAAGCAGCAGTTTATAGGCAGCAGGAAGCTTTCTCCATTCTGGTCCTAAAAATGCATGAATATTCCCAGTGTAACTTAGGTCGACCCTGCATTAGCCGACATCTTTGATTAGACTCCTTGGATTGTCACAGGGTAGTCATTGAAGAAAGTTTTTGTGCTAGAGTGACATAACTAAAGGGAATTAAAGTTTGGAATTGGTATGTAAAACTATCTGTGGATGGTGGCTCACGGAGCTGATGACTGCTTAGTTGTTTTTCTGTTTTCCTGCAGTGTTTCCCGCCTGTTCTCAGATGCCAGGAGGTTATTGTTGTACAGCCAACAGGACACGAGTATAAAGGATGTCCAGAAGGTCCTGGGAAAACTACGCAAATTGGGAAATTCCTCTGGCTTAGGTAACAGCCTGATAGAAAGGGTCAATATCTGGTATTTCTGGCCTGGTTAATTCTGTGTGCATGCAAATTTCAGGAATGTGTGTGATTATACCTTACAGCTTATCAAACCTTTTCCAATCTTGCAGAAGTACCTTAAGCCTTTCCTGTGTCAGAGCACTCTGCTCTTTATTTGGTGGAAATAAAAAGGCATGGTGTGCAATGCCAAGAACAGCAGCTGTTTTGGATGTGAGACTATAATCCTAGGCACACTGAAGTTAGTCAAAGTGCTTGTTTTCTCAAAGGAGCTGAAGTAGTGTGTCGTTTTGGAAAGCACTAGTTACTTTTATATTTTGTGAAGCAGTGAACAAAATGTAGCTACAATTTAGTGTTCTACCCTCTGAGCTCCAGAGGGAAGTGTGCTGGAAGAGCACAGATGGGGAAAAGCTGATGTTGGCCTCCAGTCTATAAACTCAAAGCTGGTAATCGTCTGACAATGAAATATCCATTTCCCTTCTTGTGTTTGGTTTTGGAAGGTTTTTTTTTTTTATTGCTCCTACACGGTTTGGTGTAATACACTCTCTGGTATTGTCTGGAAGGATTTTAAATGACAGGGTACAAAAGAAAACGGTCTGCAGGACTTTCTCAGCCCTATTTCGTATGAAAAATTAGAATCCTCCCATTTTCAGCGTGTTTGAGAAGATGGTGTGCCTTCCCATCCCGTGCAGATGAATGAGTGACTAATATGAGATCGTGTGGGAAGCTTGCAGCAGAGCTGGGGTGTGAAAGGGCTCTGTCCAGTCTCGGGAAACGTGGCGGATCTCTTGCTCTTGCCAGGTCTCTCTGACATGGCACCTTGGAAAAGTTTTTGGCATATTCTTTCCTGAAAGATTGTCTATCTTGGCTGCTCTCTTAGTGTGGCATGTGTCTAGTGGAAAGTAATAGTTTAGAAAGACATACAGCAGGGAAATAGAAAAGGGAGCACAGCTGTTGAGGGTCTTTACCTACAGCCTTTATGCAGTATGGAAAGCTCTTTGGACATAGGTGGTATTTTCATGTTTTGTGAAAATTGTCCTTGGTTTCACAGCAATAGTTCTTCTTAGCTCTTATCATTTGAGGATGGCTCAGGTAGGCTGCAGGAAAAAAAAAAATCTGACCTGGTATGATGTGAATAGTGAATAGTGTCACACATGTACTGTGACTGTACACTTAAAGCAGAGATGGTGTTTTTACATTCTTTTCTGTGTTGTTCAGTACACTCATTGCAGGGCACCTTGGAATAATCTGTACTGTTAGTGACAGGTTGGCAGGTATGTGCTGAATGTATGTACGGACATGGATTGTGCAAGGTATTTGTCTTGGATGTTTAACTCCCCTCTCTCCCCGCTTCAGGGTTGTACAGAATTCTGATGGGATCAAATCTACATATAATACTGTGGTCTACTGACTCTGACCGTTAGTTGATAGTTGTGTATAAAGGATACTCCTCCTTGCTGAGGAGCTCACTGTAATACCACCAGTCCTCCTCTTTTTACTCAGAGAAATGGTGAGTGGCATTTTCATGCTTTTACCTAAATCTGCAGCAGCTTCAGAGGGGAGAGGATGCAGAGTGAACCATTTGTGCAGAGATGGACACATAATAAACATAGCCAAAATGAGTTAAGATGACAATTTCCCAAGGAGAAGTTTAATATTGTTTTCATGGATATCTTCAGTTGTTTGGTTTGATTTGCTGGGAACAAGCTCTCTCCATCAGAATGACAGATACTTTTGTTATTGGTTTTACACTTCTAGTAGTAGTATTTTACTCTTTAGTAGTACTACTCTTTGGGCAAGTTAACTCTTCCAAAGAGAGTAAATCCTGGTGTGGTGTTTTAAGTTGAGACATGCAGTGAATGTCAGACATGGACATTTACATGAGCACAATCAAAGACCTAAGTTGAATTTCTTGCTGCTGGGAAGGTCTGAGGGGGAGAAGTGATTCCAAGAAGAGTTTTGCATATGGAATACTGTACAAGCTGAAAGTCAGAAGGCTCATGTTTCTCTCTACTGTAAAGACTAGTGGACTGACTGTAAAAACAAGCCTCAGACCCAGTCATCACAGATTATATTTCAAATGTGTAATCAAAAAATCAAACCTCTATGTCATTAGAATGACAGAATGTCCATTGTTGGTAAGGCTTTTGGAGAACAAAGCCTGTTTGTCTTTCTCATGCTCATTTACAAAGCCATCCAGCTTGGTGGACCCTGCTGCCCACTCCTTGGCTGTGTGATTCATTCTCTGACAGCATGCATGAAACAGCATCCTCTAATCTTAGAAGCACTCATGTATTTATACTTAGCAGTCTTAGATTCCTGTGCAAGGAAGGTCAACTCTCAGTTGCTGTTGATGATGAGGTGTGAGAGATGCAAATCCTCTTCACTCTGGGGCGTTTACTCCAGTGACTCTGGGAACCTAAGGAAACAGTAGGAGTGGATGTCAGATGTAAGTGCACCACCCAGCCTGAAAGCACTGTCTTTATACATGTGTTTCCCCCAGTATCAGGAGGGCTAATTATCGATAAGCTAATAATTGAAAACGTTGTAATATCCTGTATGTTTTAACTCTGGCCTGGACCTGAAGCCATGTGAATTGGTGGTGCAGACAGGTGCCACTCTGCATCTTCCCCAGTGGGATGGGCTGTATGCTCCTTGCTGTGTGACATGGACTCTGTTGGACTGTCTGCATCTCCCTTCTCCTGTCACACACTCGTACCACTACTTCCTGATGATTTTGAAACAGGCTTCCAGGAGTTGATCTCTCATTGCTAGTATGTAAATTGGAGCTAATGCTAGTCATGCAGAATATTCATGTCTGTATCTGGCTTCTGATGTCTAAATCTATTCAGAGAACATTAGCCAAAGTCCTTTCACTTGAACCTTCTTTGAAGTGACCCTCGCAAACTAATATTCAAGGTGTGACTCTTAGTCATCTGATCTGAAGTTAGGCATGAGCTGAACCTTTGGGATGAGAGACCTACTTAAGATGGCAGATTGCTCATGTTGCTTGCACAGGTATGTGCAAATCAGTGCCTTCGTTAAAGACTAGGTAGGACACAAAGGTTTTTCTTCAGGCCACACTAGTCACTCATTCCAACAGGCTTTGTATCTTAGGCACTTCTGGATAAGGTGGGAGATAATGCCTCATAACAGGGCTGTTTGTGCAGGAGTTTGAGGAGGAACAGCAGAGAAGAGCTCTCTGTTGGAGAGGAAGGTGTTATCAGTAGGGAACAGTGCAGCGTTGCTTCATGTAGCACCTTTTTTTGGCCAGGATGAAGGTCTAAGTGCTGGTGTGAGGGAGTTCAGTGTAAGCAGCTTTCACACTCTGTGGGCTCTGCTCTTGCGTGGCTGCTTCCAGCAAGCCCCGAGCAGTGAAATCTACGTGCAGGCACACACATATCGTAACATAATCGATTTTGCAGGCAGATGCCAGGTGCCCTCTCTGTTCCCACTTGTTACATCTTTGTCCAGCAATGTCACCAAGGTCTTTAACACTCATGATAAGGCAGAGTGCAAATCAGTACAGAGAGTCAAAGACCTTGGTGACGGCACTTTCAAGAGCATGACAAGGCTGCTGGGATTGCCAGCTGCAGTAGGTTTGGATCACTGCTTGCAGGCACTGAATTTGCAGCTGGCTTCAGTGCCATTTTATCAGCTCAGGTGTTTGTAAGAAATAATCTTTTCTTCTGTTTTGAAAGATGGAGATACAGCTTGCTATTGACTCTGAGGTGCACTTTCTTTATTTCTTCCTTCTGTCTACAAGACTCCAAAATACTTTGTTCTGCAGTGCCACAGGGTAATAAATTAACAGGTTAATTAATTAAATTTAATTAATTAATTAAAGCCGTCTTCTTTGGTTGTTGCTAAAAGTTGCAGATATAAACCAGCCTGGCTAGTATTTACTGCATTGCTCTCGGTTTTCAGTGATCCCAAAGGGCATGTTTCTATTTTACTTGAAGCCAACCTAACTAAACAAAAATGGAGCAATGAAATAGGCAGAGAGAAACAGACATCGCCTAAGAAATTGCATCAGATCTCAGGCTATTATTCCACATGTGCCCTGCCTGTCCTGGTTGTTTGCTGGATTAGCATTGCTTGTGGTAGAAGAGACAAACATCAGCTGGGTGGCATTCTTTGCTGATGTTGCACTCTGCTGCACAGAGAGATGTTGAGACGGAAGGAGTTTGCAGCCTGTCTGGTCAGTGCTATTAGTGCTTCTTCAGTGTAACAGGTAAAGGATGGTAGAGGGCTTGGGCTGAAGAACAGCCTCTGGAGAGGTTTTCTGGTGGTTTGTGTATTACTGTATGATTACAGGGTGCTCAGTGAAACAGGATGTCATACATTATCTGCTAGGTGACATTAAGGTGATGGCTAACTCCCTCCTCAGCGTCTTGTCCCTAACAAAATTAAACCCACGCCCTCAAGCTAAACATTCAGATTGATTCTTATACCTGCCTACGCCTACCTAATTAAACTGGTTTCTTCCCTGACTTCCTTTGGGAGGAATCCTAGCAAAAACCAGCCAGGCTAGAATGAAGGCTAGCAAACCATATGTCCAGGTGCCCTTCATGCCCAGAAACACCTGCAAATACCAGCTGTGGTGGGGTGGCATTCCTGATGCCGCACATAAATACACACCTGGGTTCTCTGATAGTGGGCTCTGCAGTGATATTCAAGTCCTTGCCTTTCCTTTAGGCCAGGGGAAGAGTGCTGCCAAAAATGCTGCCCTGTAGTATCAGTAGAGAGGTATTGATTGATTGGGGTAGGTAGGAAGGCTATTTTATCTTTGTGTTTTCAGTACCAGTTACCTTGCACTGGCTCTCAGCAGAACTCCCTAGGGCATTCCTGGCTGCTACTGCCTCCCAGCCCAAAGCATCCTGCCAGGAAGAGAACTCTGGGACTGTGTTTTCTGTGAATTCTACTGTGGCTAGATGCACCTATCAAACTGAGCAAGTGGAAGAAGTGGCCAGTGGCTACTAGGGTTGCACAGAGACTGTGGTGTGCCATGTTGATTGGGGAGGAGATTCAGATACGCATGGCAGTTTTCTCGCGTTTGCCTAATTAATTTTTTTCTTCAAATCTCTGTGTTGCTGAACAGGCACAAACATGAGTGTCCTTGGGGTTTATTTTTTGAGTAAATGGAAATTGTTTAGGCAACTGCAGATCTTCTGGAAAAACATTTCCAAAATGTTCTTGTAAGGGCACTTCAAGTCCCTTACTACAGGTTGTGGACAAAGTCTCTCTGTGAATCCAGTGGGTCTGGTGGTGTTTTGTTTGTTTTTTTTTTTTTTTGTCTGTCCTCAACTGAAACTGGGAGGCTGACAGTCAAGGGATAGGCAGAGGTAGAAAAGATTTCTTATGGCAGCATTGGTCCCAGTTTTTTTAATTGGGTAGTTAGGTACATAGCTTTAATTAGTTAGGTGGTATGATATTTGCATAATTCAGAAAACAGCATCCTGTAACTACAATATAACTAGATAGAGAATTATCACTTTCAATAGAGCCTGCTTCTGCTTTCCTTATTATTTGGAAGCCAAAGGTGTGATTAAACTAATAAAATTATCTTGATAGAGGTCAAGGTACAAAGGTCTGCTGTACTTTAAGATCTGTTTCCAGTAGAATCATACTTGCTTTCCATGGGACTGATCATGAACAGTTGTTACTATATGACTTTTACTTAGAGGTTGAGGTGGGTAAACACATATGGCATAATGTGTATTGCTGTATTTTGATTCTGTAGAACTGGGTTTTCATTTTTTGTCTAAACTTACTTTATATAGAAATACTTTTGAAGACAGAAGCTTAGAATTATGCCAGCTTGGATTCCAGATAAATGTGTATGGATGCAATAGAGCAAGACTGAAACCTCTTTGAATGTGGAATTGAAAAAACATATGCAGTGTTACATTAAATCTGACCTTGCTGTAATGTCTGAGCTATACTGGGTGATAAGAGCTTGAGAAAAACATCTTTGAGAATCCTGTTCCAGAGGATTGTGTGAAACCTGTAAAAAAAAACCACAAGGAAAACTGCAAGCTTGTCAGCATAAGGCTGCACTGGAAGTATGGTTACTTCAGAACCAGTTAACCTGATGTTGCCAGTAAAGGGTTTGACTGCATGTTAGGGCAATCAGCTGCATTGATAACTGCAATTAGCAACAGAGCTATTCCAGCAGATAACCAATTGCAGTTTCTTAATTTCCTTCACCTTTATCTTTCTTGAGTTGTCTAAATAAGGACACAATGATAAAGAAAACAAGAGTCACTTACTGTGCTTATCAGTAATTAGTATTAGTTTGTGCTGCAGAACTTTAAAAGTTCTAGGTGTTTTCTTTAGTAGTTAGCCTTGTCTGTCAACACTGACTTTTATTTTAATTCAACTAATAAAGTGGAGAGTGTTAAGTGAACAGTTAAACCTCTCACACTTTGCTATTATCTCCTTCTTTGTATGTAGCCTTCTCAGTACAGCTTGTCAGTGTTATGCTGCCAAAACTTACGCTGTTTTAGCTTCAATTTGCATTTATTTTCTGTTTTCCACTCTGGCAAATTCTGTATTTGTGTTCATTGACTTCTAATTTCAGAATCTTGAGAAATTGCCTGACTTGTGGAAGATTGCATTTGGTTTATTTAAGCTACAGTCTGAGGCTGATTGAGACAGCAGGATAGAGACTTTCCACACTGAGCTTAGTGTTAGTAGTCCCCTAGGAAATTTGTAACACTGTTATCTGATGAAAAGTTCAGCTCTCTCGGGGGATTTCCATGGGCCTGAGCTCTCATGAGAATGGAGATTATGAAATTGCCCCATTTGGAAAAAGCGCTGTACTCTTGTGTGTTTGATTGGTACTGAGGCCAGAGTGCCTAATTTGGGTCTGACCTCCCATATCTCTCAAGTTAATATTCAGCTTTGGAGCCGTCTCTAGTAATAATACATTTTATCTTCAGCATGCATTACAAACACTTATTACCTAATTTTTACAGCATTCCTGTGAGCTAAATAAATAAACAGCTGCGCTTATTCTGAAACTCAGTAGGATGTGGCAGTTTTCAATGCAGTCAGAACGCAATAAAAGCTGATGGCTTTTAAAAAATGCTGATGGTCAATCAAGTTCTTTTTTACACAGGCAAGAGGACAGAGCACTGCTTCCCTGATTTCTTTTGGAAATCCATGGCAGTCTTTCATGTTCTATTTTAAATATTTTTGGTCATAAAATAAGTGAGTGTTTATTCCAGGATCCTGACTAAAATGGAGCAAAATATTCTGCCACCTGTTGCTGAATTTCTTTGCACATAAAAATGTGATGTTCTCCACTTCCAACCCTAGAGTATTTTTGCAGTTGCTGTGTTTTATTTAGTAGTTGTTGTGAATTGTTTGAAATATGTTTTTAATTCACTTTATGGGTTTTATGCTTACACATTCATATGTTTTATTTTCAAAATTTCAATGGAAAAATCCATTGAATTAAATTCAACAGCTGGAGAATTTTAAAAATAGGCATATGCTTATGTATTTAATCAGTGTCAGTAATTAGCAGTTTGTTAAGACTTTTTGTTTTAACAGTTTGTTAAAACCATACTGCTTAGGCGTGTGTATCAGGAATCCTGAGCTGATTAAAAAAAAAAATTGATGTAGCTCTGAAAATTTAGTGGAAAGTAGCTCCTCTATTAGCTGAAGATCTTGCTCTAGCTTTTTTTTTTATGCTGACCTGGCAGCACTCTGTGTGCTGTATGTGGGGGAGATTCATGCTGTTCTGTGACACACATCCTCTGTAAACAGCGAGAGTTTCCTTCCCTTTCTAATTTAGCTTTAGTTTTAAGAATGGTGCAATAAAAGACCCTTCAAAGGGATTTAAAATAATACCCTTTCCTGTGAGATTTGGTATGTGGTGGGGTTTTTTGCCCTCCCTGAACCTTTCTGTTAGAGGAACATACTACCTGAGGTAGTATTTACATGTGTTTTTCTTTACATTGTAGGTAGGTTTACATAACCACAGACAGTCAGAACTTAATAAGTATAAACTATAATATCTTTGGAGGTCTCTTTACTATCTAGTCTTAACAAGTGCAGCTGAAACATAACTGGACCATATCTGAAGCTGACTGAGCATAGATGTGTGCCAGAAGGAGATTTGTTGATGGGGCAAAGATAGCTTGCTGCAAAGATAGCAATATCTGATGTCTGAGTGCCTGCTCTGGATTGTGCCAGAAAGTTTAACACCTCCTTAGGAAAGCAGCACTGTTGGCTACCCAACAAAAAGCTACTTCAGAACAGTAGGGAGAAAAAAACAAAAAAAAAAGTGGTTTTGACGCTTGAGACGTGGTGTGGACATCAACTGGAAGTCTGTTGTCCCAAGAATTTTCATGGTTGCAAAGGCACAACTCTGTGACAACGTGGTCAGGAGCTATCACCTATGGTTTTACCCTGTTCTCTTCACATGCTTCCAGCCTAGCAGGTTGGGAACAGTGTGCTGTAAAGCCAGAGAACACAAATCAAGACAATGAAAAACACTTTAAGACCCCAAGTGTCTTCACCTACCTGGACTTTTTCCTTCTTTTTCATGTTATCTCTGCTGCTATCTATACATGCAAGGAATTTTACCAGTGTATCCATAGAAATAATGCATATGACCTCTCCAGCAGTACACACTCAATTTTCTTCACATAATTGAGTGCTGTGTGACTCTGGTACATAGTCAGGCTCCTGAAGCACCACGAGGGACTACTCTTCTGTGCCTAGAAGTAATCCAGTGGTCTATGTAAACAGAGTGGTGCAAATGCTCCAGGGTCTCTGTTTCAGCCAGCATGTTATGTCAGTACCAAAGGGAAGGACTGGTTAGTGTCCTGACAGTCCAATAGAAAGCCAGCTTGGAGGGATGAGCTCCTGACACTACCAAAGCAGAGTCTGTTGGGACCATCCTGATGTGTAGTGTAGTGTCACACTTAGAACATGAGAGACATGATTTCCAGCCAAAACTTTCTGTGAATTTGGGCAGTCGTTATCTACTAAGCATCTGGTTTTGAGTCTTGCCCAAAGAGTGAGAAAGTTCTTCAATTATTTTGAAGTGCTGTTGTTCAACAGTCTGGTTTACAGTGGTGAAGGGCTTGGGTGGTTGCTAGGGTTGCTCTAAACTATGTGCAGAAAACATAATCTTTTATTTAGTGCTGAAGTTTGAGGGTCCTTCCATTGGACTTGAGACTCTAATGCAACCTCAACTATCCATAAGGGTAACTTTGCAGTGACCAACTACATTGAAATGTAGGGTGCAGTCTTGAGAAATAAGTTGAAATAATTTAGATGTAGATATGTTTTCAGCGGCAGTAGACAGTGTTTCTGGTTAAACTAAGTGCAGTATAATGGTTGGCTTATTGTTGTTAATCTTAAGCATTTTTTGATTGGTTTTACTCTTTGTTCTGAAGGTGGCTTATGCTGCAGTGGACTAGATAAGGAGCATTAGGACTTGGCACTAAATTCAGAAGTGTCAGGTCTTCTTGAGCATAGAAAAAGTAAGCGCTACTATGATCTCCTGACTGCAAACTTGGTATCTTGCTAAACTTTAGAATAAGTCAGATGTCAGTCAGGTTCCCTGAACTTGTGACAAGAGGAACAGATATCTGGCAGGACAAGCCTTCACACCCAAGGGAGGGGTAGCTTTTTCTCTTTTCATCAGCCTTTCTGTATAAGCAGGAACAAATACAAGTGCAGGACAGTCAGGGTGCTTTGATCCTGGAAAGCTATGCTTACTGTTTTGCTTAAGGTTGACCATTACCCACACCAGTTTCATGGGAGAAGCTCTTCAAACTGGATAGTGGTGCTGTGATAATTTTCAAGTAGGAAGATGCGGCTGGATTCTTTCTGCCTGCTTGTTTTGGGAGTTCAGAATGTGTCTTCTGGTTGCATTTGAGCTAGCAGTCTCATGGATGCATGCTTACATAGCCAGCTTATGAAAACACTTCTGCTATTAGTAGTGGTCACTTAATTAAAATGTCCAGCCTTGCTTTTCCGTAAATTTACTGTCACTTGCTTAAGTACAAGGAATTCTGGACAGGGTCCTCCTTAGTCACAGCTTACTCTTTCAACTTCTACTTAGCTCCATGCATTTTTAACAGCATAGCTTCTTTCCTTATGTGCCTATGTTTGCCATTAGAGTAATGGTATGTGACTGGATGTGACCATGGTATTTGGCTTTCAGTCTCTCTATTGTTTGGGTTTTTTAATATATTTTAGTTTCTGAGCTGATGTTTTGAAATATCTAAAACCTGTGTATTATCCAGGGCATAGTATTTGTAGTGCAGAAGGAAGAATCCATCTTGCCCTGAGCTGGTTGTGACCTTTGGATGACCTTCTCCGTAGTTTGTACTATCCCTGAAAGTGTTCGGTTCACCACGCCTGAAAACAATTTTGCTGTAATAATGAATTTTTTGTATCATCACATCTGTGGTCCATCATCTCTGTGACTGACAAGCCAGTTCAGAGGCTAAGAAATTTGCAATTTGTCCTTTTTTGTGAACATTAGCAGGAAATTTTTCAACCAGTAATAATGCCCTGCAGTTTGGAGCTCTGCTCAGGATTTGCTTCTTAAAGCAATACAGTGACCATTCGTAGGGTGTTTCCTTTAAGCCTACTTAAATTTTTTGCACTGTGAGAAGTCTGTAATTTCTTTCTGCTTTATCATTGGCAAGCTCTGTTTCACGGTTGTCAGTACAGATAACAGAATTTGCCTTGCAATGGGGAAAGTTATGAGAGTATCTGTTCTGAGCCATAACGTGGGACTTAGGGAGATGTTTGGGTGTGCCCCTCCTTGGGCAGGAGCTCTGCAGGCTGTGTTTGCTGGCAGGGCTGTGGTGACCAGCCTGAGACTTTAGCCTCTGTGCCGTGTGTCCGGGCTTTCTGATGCAGTGTCTTTCTCTTGTGGTGTGCGCCATACAAGGAAGAGAGCTTGATGCTTTTGCACAAAACAGCTGCACAAAGGGATGTATTAGCCTTGTGTTTGCTCCTGGCTTCCCACACAGGGCAGGGGTGGGATCTCAGCTTAATGGGCTCTGCATGGCTAAAGTGCACCCCCAATAAAGGCAAGCTGAGGACTGGTTTGTGTGCATGCGTTAGTACATGCTGAGAGCTGTGCTTACTGCCAGATTGTGCTGGACTTTTTTTATATTTAGCTCTTCTAAGCAAAAATAAGGACTTAGAGAGGAATGGAGGTGGTCCCAATGTCAGTCCTCAGATGAGAAGGAAGACGTGGGCCTGTTGCACAGCATTTTTCTTTCTCTCAGGAGAGATGCTAACTGCTGGAGATGGATGGCAGGCTGCCTCCTCTTTACTCACATCACCATTTGGCATGGCAGATATATGAAGATGATGGGCCCTGGTTAATGGGGTGTTCACTTTGGTATTATCTAATGTCTGCAGAGGCAGCACTGTTTGATGTGTGATGGCTTCAGAGCAGAGAGCCGTAGTCTGCTGTCAAAACAGGTTAGGCCATGGCTGCAGAAGGAACAGCACTTTGTGAGCAAATCAGGCTTGTATTTTCACACTAGTCAATCCTGCACAACAGGCCTACTGAGCTGCTTGATTTCTTACAAGCAAATCAGGGTATGTCTGTCTAACTTTTTCAGAGGGCAGTTTAGCTCTTGCCAGCATTAACAGGTACACAGGCAGCTCTGAGAGCTGGTCTCCCCTTACGGGGGGAAAGCTGCCCTAGAGGAAAAGAATCATCAAAACATCATAACTGCTAAAAAAAAGCCAAGAGCAAAAATCTTTAAAAAATATTACTTTATTATGCTTTTTGGATGTGTTGTCCAAGGTTAGGAGTATAATGAAGGCAGGTGAAAACTTGTTGCCTTGCCCAGCACTGTGAAAAGTTTGCTTTTCGCATTGTCAGCCTGGGTCATTGGCTCAGTAGGGTACACTGCAGTAGCATGGTTCACCATTAGGAGATTGCTGTTTCCTCTGGATGGTCATAAATTACAAGTCATTTAGTCTTTGGTTCTAGTATTGAAATTAAGATTTTATTTTCCATTTTTTATTTTTGTGGGGAGTAGCTTCAGACATTCTTTGTCAATAAATCACAGTGATAGGTAATGAGTGTGAAAATCAGTCCAGGTGTTCAAGTGCACCTATCACCTGTTCAAGAGGAATATTTCCCACATAATGAAAAATTAATACAAACTTCCAGTGTACAAGGTAATTCTGTGGCAACATTTGATTTGCCCGCCCTGGTCATCTCACCATATGAGGGTTTCCTAAAAGACAGGTTTCTAGCCAGAATCTTTGTAACAGTGCTATGAGTACATGCCCTCAGCTGCTGGAGCTTCTGTTCTTGGTCTCAGCTTCAGCAACTCCATGGGCTTGTGTTGCCTAAATCTCCTGTTGCTGGAAGTGTGATCAGTGAAGAAGCAGTGCCCTGGGTGTACCAGGCCTGTGTGACCAGGGTGCTGTGTGACCTCGTTCTCCAGTCACACCTGGGTAGAGTTTTGCACGGACTTGATAGCCAGCTGTGCAATCAGGCTGACCCTTCCCTTCCTGCAGAAGTGCAGTTTTACCTGAATGGGGGATTGTGAATCTGAAGTCTTTTAACAGGGACAAGAAAGTACCTTGTTTGCTTGCTTGACATTCTTCCATGCTTTGCTCCTTCTGTTAATTGGTGGACACAAATGCTGAGCTTTTTTTTGTCTCCTTTGAGCACTTGCAGAACCTTGCTGATTCAAAAAAAATGAAGCTAAAGTGTCTCATACCTCATCCTATCTCACTGTTTCATCTTGCTGTGATGTCTTAGTTGCTGTTACAAAAATGATTTGGTTGCCCTATGAGCAGTCTCTGTGATAAGAAATCAGGGTCAGAATTCAGTACCAGCTTCTGTGTTGGGTTGATATTTGACTATGATGAATACATGCTTAGCCAAAGGCTAGCAAGTTTCCCCAACTCCAATGGATATAAAGAAAGTAGTGTTATCGTTTTCACTCTTGCATGCTTAATCAGTAGAAAGAAATCTCCTGATAACAAGATGCCATGTCTGTAGGTCAGACATATTGCCCTGCTTTCCTCTTAGCTGCTGAATTAACTTAAGGCATGAAGCTCCTTCTCCCCTTCCCTTCATTTGTTTTTTTATAGAGAGTCAAGGTACGTGAAGCTCGGAAGGAGGTCTGACTGTCACAGTGTTTTCATTGAGCCTGTTAGCTTTAAAATGTCTGAAAACCTGGTATATTGTAGATTGTGGGCAGAAACCCCGCAAATTAACAGGAGACTTGGTGAACTTTGTACTCTACAGTGGATTGAGATAATGTTGAATACCACTTGCATGCCTTTTATTTTTAGAACACCATGTTCAGGATATGAAAAACATAATGACAATTTCTGTGGGGTTCTGTTTTCCCACTCTGCTGTTTAATTTTAAAAGACACTGCACCATTAGGCTTCTGAAGGAAGGTATGAGACCTCTCTGCTTCTCAGTGAAGGAAGAAAGAATGGGAGAGAAGTTTGAGAAGAGTCTTGTCCTGTAACCTGCCCCTAGAAGCTTTTCTTTTTTTCACTTGTTTGTGGGTCTTTACAGTACTGCTGGAAATTGTCACTGCTCACTATGGGACCTGTTATGATCATAATTGTAGTAAGATCAACAAATTAAAACAGATTGCCAGCCATGGCTTTTCTTGCACTTTGACCCACCTTTTGAGCTTGTGAAAGTAGCTGGGGATGTGCTTCGGGAATGAAGAAACTAAACCCCTGTGGCTTTCAGACCACATATACTTCCTTCACTGCACAGTCAGTGTTCAGTTCTGGTCTGCATGGAACCAGAGACACCCATATAGCACTGATTTGCTATTTTTTTATAATGCATTATTTATTTTGATGTTCATTTTAATCAGTAATATAGCAAGCAGAGAGGTTGCTTTTCTTCTCTAATTCGTGTGATTGTCTTGATCTCTTTGAATACATTTTTTGGGTTTTGGATTTGGGTTTTTTTGTCACAAAGATTTGATTCTTAAGCAAGAACTGACTGGCCTACCACTCTGCTCGGGCATGAAGGTTCTGGAAAAGGTTAGGTTGTTAGTAAAATGTAAATTTTAGGATTACAGTAGGAGATGTTCTGCAATTTGAAAATCTGAGAGTTTCTCGTTTTGTTGCCCAGAATGCAGGTTCATTTGAACTGTGTGGAAATGAAGGACAGCTGTGCTTTTTGTGAAAACAATATCTGTTAAATGCTGCCATGTGTGATTGTCTAATCCTGACGGGTGACTTCAGAGAGGAAGAGATGTTTTGTGGTTAAGTCACAAGACTTCCAGGTCTGGGAGTTCCCAGCTGTGCTGGAAGCTTCCTTATGTGACCATACAAAGAATCTTTCTCCCTGTCCCACACGAGATATGGACCCCGCTTTTGGTTGTTTCATGTGGATGGAGATGGTCTCCTGTTGTGTTGTCATACTGTGCCCAAACTGCAGCTAATAACAACAAAGACATTTTCAGCCCTGCTGTTGGTTTGGGGGTTATTTGCATGGTTTATAAACAAAGGTCTGTCTGCTGTTGCTCCCTTGATGTCAGGACTAAAACTGCAAAAGTAGTCTGCCATGGGGAAAAGCTGTCTCAGTATTGCTTCTGTTGACTATCCCACCACTGAATCAGCAAAGTGGTTCACATCATATTTGATGTGACAGTCTTTGAGTGTGTTTGCTCAGTCTGACCTCAAGTTTATCTCCTCATTTGTGCCTGGGGCATGGCTTGCTTGCTGGGACCTATGGCTTCAGCCAGGAGGGTTGAGGGAGCCTGCAGGGCTGCAGCTTCCTTGGTTTTCTGTTGAAGGTGAAGGGAGGGTAAGGAGAGGCTGCATGTCCATGTCAAAGTACATGGATAGACTGGTCTCCAGTGTGCTGCCTGGTATTGTTCTGTGCCCACCAGCTTGCAGTGGCTGCTTGTAATGATGCTCTTGGCCACTTTCAAGCAGGAGAGGAGACAGGCAAGTTAGGTCATGTTTGAGCTGACACTTTGTCTCATATTTGAGTAAATTGATAGTGTGTCTAAATTTTTATGGCAGGAATATACTGCAGTAGTAGACCCATGATGGTAAAATATGTTCTTCCACTCCAAGTGTTTGCATTATTAAGTAACCTTGGTATCACCCTTCAGAAGACTTGCCTGTTTCTTTTGCTTTCTATTTTTTGAGGCATTTTTATAAGTAATGCTCTTTCATTTCCTTGGGCCCTAGTGGGCAAGCAGTCATCTGGGATGGGAATGGCTGTTTTCAAGAGGAAACTTCTGTTAACTTTTGACTTTTTAAGGTGTCCAGAGAAAGAATTTAGATGCATTGCAGGGTTTGGTGCTTTCTGTGGTTTCATGTGCAAGCTGTTATGCATGCTTCCATGTTCAAAAGGGATTGCATAAGACACTGACCCACAAGTCCTGAAAGTAGGACCAGGTGGGGTGTGGAGAAAATGCATGGTGCAAAAGGCTGGCTGTGTGCTTAGGGCCCTGCAGTCAGGACCGTGGTGCTGGGATTTGATGCCTTGGTCTTGAGGAGCTTACACCTGTGGTCTTAGGTAGTCATCACAGCTTCATGATCAGCTGTCTGTAAGCCAAACACTGCCCTACAGTTCTGGTAACCTTACACTGTTTCCTTCATGGTTTACTCCAAATGATGATGGAAACTTGTTCAGATGTTTGTAGGAGTTCCTCGGAAGAAGCATTGATTTTCAGCAAATTCTATTGCTAAACAAGTCTGAAAAAGCTTGGCCTGACAAAAAAGGTAGGGGATGAATGCTCTGCTAATGCTGGGCTGGTTAATTACAGCTGTGGAAGATTGTGATTCTTTGTTACTCCCCCTCATGATTACAGTGAGGTCAGCAGGAATCTCAGTGTAGTTCAGGTTGCATTCCTGCAAGCACAAAACCTCCAAGCCAAATTCAGATAAGATAGACTAGCCAAACCAAAAAGCAACATATCACTGAGGAAACAGGAAAGTGGAAGAATTATTGCTTGGCTCCTTTTTTTTTTTTTTTTTTTTTTTTTTTTTTTTTTTTTTTAAATAAGGCATGTGGCCCTTTAAGAGAAGCTTGAAAAATAATCTTAAGTAGGGGCAGATTCAATGAAAAAGCTTGCAAACATCTGATCTCTGCATGCCAGTGTGCCTTCAGTCAGCCACCCCTTTGTCCATCTGACTTTCTGAACAGTTGATGATCTCACCAAAAAATAAACAAGCTGCAGAAGTGTTTAGGGAGTTTGGCACATGTAGGAAGTAACCAAGGAATCAGGGTGGGGGAAGCTTTTCCTCCACTTGCATAGCCTCTGCTGGAAAGAAAAGGACAGTTTTATATTACTGCAGGAGCCAGATTTCTTCCCAGCCTTTTCCTGGGAAGGGAGTGGGGGTGATGGTGGATTTTGCTAGCAGGGTTCAAGTGGAGCGTTTGCACACTGTGCTCGAAGCCAGCATATTCATGAGTGGTCTTGCTGCGTGGGAGAGCGGAGGGCGAGGGAGAAACTTTTGCCCCAGAGTAACCTCCGCATTGCCTCAGCTGAGGCGGGTGATTTACTTTTTCGTGTGGAACAAAAAGGCAACGGGGAATTTGTAACTGGATATGTAGATGAGGGAGCAATGACCGTCAGTAACCCCGTGTACTTCGTGCCTCAAGAGCAGAGCGCGTGGTTCCTCCCCTTGCCGGCTCCTCCGCCAGGATCAGGCTGGGAAACAGAAGTGGCACCCGAACTGCCTCTCTCCCTGTCACCTCCGGTGGCACCCTGAGTGCAGACCATACTTTTTCCTGACGGGACCCATTTGTGACAGTATCACCTGTCCAAACTAAGCCAAACCCACCCCCTACAAAACCAAAGCCAACCAACCAAAAAAAACACCAACCCACCAGAAAACCAAACCCAGAAACAACCAAACAAAAACCCAGCCAAAAAGAGAAACCCAAACCCACCAAAAAACCCCTCCTGCATAAGAGGTGGGGGGAAAGATTGTCACAGCTGTCCCCTATAAGGAGGAGAAAAGTAAAAGCCCCTTGTTCTTCCATATCATTACTTTCTCTTTGGAGCTCATTGTTTTCCACTATTTGCTCTGGGTTGCAGCATCCTGTCTTCCTAAAGTAGAAAATACAGCATGACACCTAGCTAGTTGTCTTACCTCACTCTGTAAATCCTATAGGACTTGGTCTCTCACCTCTTCCTGGCATAGCTGCTTTGCTTTATCACTTCTTGTTTAAGGACTGTGGAGATAGAACTGTCCTCTCTCTATCTTAAAGAAAAAGCAACAATGAAAATCAAACTCAAACTAAACACTGCTCCCCCCTGAAAAAAAGCCCCAACCAAACCATAAAACAAACAAAAAAACCCTGCAAAACACACAAAAAAACCAAAAAAACCTCCCCAGAAATGAACAAACAAAACCACATAGACAAAAAGTCCAACACACAAAATCTAAAAAAAAAACAAACCCCAAAACAGTGTCAGCTGTGAGAGTCAGCTTCTGAAGATCCAGTTTTGTGGACTTCATTAGTGTGCTTGGATTATGATTTCCAGATGATTCCCCTCTGCTGTGATGTAGGTAAAAATTTGTTTCAAAGTCAAGAGCTGAAACCCAATGGCTTGGGAAGGCGAGTCACTGGGGAAAGAAAATGGAAACAAAGCTGCAAATGTATTTTTGAATTCCAAGTAGCTAAGATTGTTTTCTAGATGTACATATGCTTCTGTATCATACCTGTGTGTCTGCATATGTCAGACTTTGAAATTTATGGCACAGTACATCAGCTGTTAACATAATTAACTAGAGGCTAGTAAATCCCTCAGTGGTCCATGCACCAGCTCAGTCCCATGTTCAGTAACAACACAGGGATTAAGTGCTAATGCTGTGGTAGGTTTCAGATCAGTGGAGTAACTTGGTGTGCCTTGCTTCTGTGTATTATGACCAAATTGACCTGAAGTAATGATATTAGTGGGAGTTGGTTTTGAAGGTTGATTGCTTTCTTCTGTTGTTGGTTCAGGAGGTTTTTTTGAGACTAAGACATCATGGATTGATATTTCTGCCAAGCGTTCAGAGCACTTTACCAGTGGCTTCTCTTTTGCATTATAATTTGTGTAATTCCTCCTCCCCCATTTGTCAGCTTGACTTTCCCTGTTCAGTGCTCTCACATGAGTTTTCTTTTGGCTTTGCTGTGACCAGAATCTTGCTTGTTTTGTCATTTTCCAGACTTGAAACTTCGGGATTTCCTGATTGACAATGAGACATTCTCTGACTTCCTCCATCACAATGTGTCCATGCCATCATCTGCAGTAGAGGAGTTATTGGATACAGGGATCAACCTCCAGCGGGTAAAGAGTACTTTTCAACTCCTAATATAATGCTTGTCTACTGTTTGTTTAGCTGTAAGTGCCAAGACCCACAGTTCTGGACCCCTCTGTAGGTGCTGTAGAAACACAGAAGAAAATGTATCCCCTGCTTCTCTCTTCCTTCTTGCCCTCAATTTACTGTCTTACATGATTTTAAGCTGTAAAAGGACACTGGGACCCCTTGAGCAAATGTTTTGACCTGCATCCTGCATGAGAAAATAGTATCCTCAGGCTGAACTGAATTTCTTCCTTCCTCTTTTTTTT
>WEIU01013736.1:6011-58175 GCA_013389925.1 Aegithalos caudatus
ATTACATGTTAAAATGTTTCATGCATTTATATGCTTGACTTGGTAATCAAATCAAATGCAAAGCTGATGTCACAAGTAACTAAGGATGCATTGAAAGTTGGCAAATATCTCTGGTGGGAGTAGAAATAGATAATGTGAATGTTAGCAGGGAAGTGGCTTTGTTTAATTGAAAAAATGTTGTTCCATTCAGTTCCACAAAGCTATGGAAGTGTCTGTGACTCCTACTGAAATGGGATCCTGGGAATAATTGTACACCTGGGAAGTTGACACTAAGTGTTAGCTATTCCCCAAAAACTATGCATGTATCAAACACTTGCCAAGCCTTTTCTTGACATCATCAGCCACTGAGAGGAACCTACAGGCCTGCATGGCATCAAGGAACTGAATCACAATCAAACCTTAAAAGGGACAGTTATTTTAAAGTCAAACATGATCAAGACATGAGTCAAACATAGTTCAAATGAGTAAAGTGGAAAGCTTTCTGAGCCATTTTTACAGCAGCTCAATAGCAGATTTACCATTCTGTACAGAGCCAAATAGGCAGCAGAGAAGGGAGGAGTGTGATGGGGTCTCCTCTCACAAGGAGAGCATCAACACCAACCTTACTTAATGTCTGTCTCCATCTTGCAATTGATCATTGCAGAAATCAAAAATGCTGCATTTTGCAATGGCATAGCTAAAATTCCAAGTTAGAACTGGGGATCTTTTGAGCTAATTAGGAATAATTTATGGAGAAGTGAGAAGTAATTTTCTAAAACATCATTTGGTTTGAACTTGTTAGGTTGACAGACCTCTAGTGAATATATTTTTCATAAATGTTCTTGCTTAGCAGGATAATCTACAGTTTGTGTAATCTACAGTCAGTGACTAAGGACATTAATCTATGCTACCTTGTTCATCTTTTTGTTCAGACAGAGCTGTCACTCTTAAATATCTTTAAATCCCTTTAGAACCCCATCAAAGTATCTGTAACCTGCATGTTCCACCATCATCATCTTTTCCATTTCCTTCCCAAAGAAAAATTGTGTTAGATAATACTGATCTGATACTTCCCTGGAAAACACTTACTGTATTGTTAATTTCTTTTCCCTCTGGCTCACTGTACAATAGCTCAATGACTGCTAAACATCACAATAGAAGTTAGCTACATGTATATGGGCAGAGGCATTATACTGTGTTGTAATAGAAGAAAGCATTCTTTCCAAATAGTGACTTTGTTACACATTACTTGGGTCTGTGATTATCTGTGTGTCAGTGAGTATCCCTTGCTCCTTGGTTTCCTTTGGAGCTCTGTGTGTTAAGGGTAGAAGATTCCTGACATCAACACCAGTTCACACTCCTGAACTGAGTTAATTGTGATTTTTTTTTTCCTTGTATCTTTCTCTTTTTAGCTATTTGGTATCTTGTTCAGGCTTTGGTCAGCTAAGGTTTTCAAAAACCCTTTTTAGTAAAATTGATGACATTCACATGAGCCTTACAGAATCAAGATTGTATAATAGAGTTTGTACAAAGCTACACAGGCACACCAACTTAGATGTTTAAAATCTATAGACGAATAATTATCAGCATTTTTCTTTTCTACAGGATCTATGCATGTGAAAGTCAAGTGCTAGAAATGGGTCTATTTCTCCTCTCTAATGGCTTGAATGATGAAGCAGAATCTAAATGTGAAGCAGATTACTAAATGTGTATCAGTACTAAGTGAGTGGTAGTACAAGGGCTTGAGAGGCTAGGATTTAGATTAGAAAGTTACATGAAATATAATGAACCATAGTATGAGAGTCAATAGTGCTCAAAGTTTACATTGGGAGGTTTACTTGCATTTACTTGATACATTCAATTCACATGTGCATAATAACATTTTCTCATCACTGTCAAGACATGGTTAAGGCAGTATATTAGAGACTGCCATTGAAGAAAAGTAACATGTCCTTTGGCAACAAAAATGATCACATATCTCTATAAACCATGGTAAAAAAAGATGTCTAAGGAAGACAAAAAACTAAGGGTCATATGGCATCATCTCCCCCATCATGAAAAGCTGATGGGAAAACAAACTTCTCGGTTGAGAATCAAGTGAGAAATAATGGGCTTGCATTGCAGCACAAGAATATTAGGTTAGATGTCAAGAAAAGCTTGCTGATGGTAAGCTGAGTTAAACCCTATGTAGGTTACCTTGGGGAGTTTTGTCAACTCCATCACTGCAGGTTTTTAAAATCAGGTTAAGTAAATGTATGGGGAATGAGGCGGGGGGGATAGGTGTAGCTGATTGTTCTCTGAAAATTGGGCTCACTTAGATGATTTCTCAATATTTTTTTATGATTTGTAAATACACAGTGACTTCTTGAATGGTAACGTCTGTGCCAGTGGGTTTGGAATTGCAAGCCAGCTTTTGTAGCATCGTAGTGCCACCAGCTGTTGCTGCATCAGTATGGGGACTAAGTAAAGAAATCGATTTAGAGGAATTCTCCATGTCTGCTTTACTTGCAGTGGCATTGTTGCTGTGCCTGAAAAATAAGCGAGGTTCATTTCTCAGTGGTTTGCTATGGCTGGAGGCCCATTGAAATGGCATGCAATGTGGATTTACCTGCATGGGCACTGGTGGATTAGCACATAACCTCAGTATCCTGTGTATCACTGAGAGGAGGGATTAAACATGATTTCAGTCACATGAGCACAAATTCATTCAGAAACTGGTTTCATATGAAATCTCCTGTTTCATATAAAAGATCTGTCTTTTGCTGCGGTTTCTTTGACTTGATCTGCAGCCTGCATCTTGCTAAAGTGAGGTTCTCTCTGTCAGTCAATAACAAAACCTTCCAAGAATTCTTTTGATTAAAAGGAAAAGAAGAATTATCACTATGTTGATGTGTTCCTGTTCTTCATGGAGAGCTGATTGAAAGGGTCACACTTGTACATTTTAAACCTATTCTTTTTCGGGATCTTCAGAAGAATGCCATTGGGTCCTGATGATTTATTCCCTACACCCTTCCCATACTTTCTCCTTGGGTGACAGCAGTTTCTGTCAAGATCACATTGCAATTTCTTGTATAAGTCACCTTTTGAATATGAATTTTCATTTATTTCTGTAAGAAAAGCTGGTATAAAGGCAATCTGGTTTTCTTTAATAGCATCACTTTCCTATTTTTAACCACAGCAAACATTAAGATTATTGCTTGTGACGGAAATAGGAAGCCTGCAATCCTTGTGATGCACAGTAGAATCCATGGGCCTGATTCTGATGTCATGTGAGCTTCTAATTACTTTACCATTCATAAGTATAACAGTCACTCAAGATTTTTTAAGGTGTAAATGAGACTTCAGGCACAGTTTTCCAGTGTCATCTGGTTTTTCCATCCTTCCCACCCCTTTGAATTTTTCATCTACCCACACTGGAAGGATTGAATTTCTTCTGTAAAATATTACTTCTGCAAAATGAACTGTATTACTTCTAGTAGAACATCTACTGGTGTTTCTAACATTTTCAAAAGGATTTAAATAATGAAAGTAAAAGTGCCATTACTTATACTCATAAAGGCCAGAGTAACTCCAAAACTAGATATTTTTCTCCGGCATAAGATAATCTCCATTACTAGATTTATGTTACTGTGGTTCAGCTGCTTTCAATGCTAGGGATAGTGAGTCTATACACTATACAGATGTGTAGACAGACCATAAGAATCAGTGTTTCTCTCTTTTTCCAATGTTTCTTGC
The DNA here is from genome assembly GCA_013389925.1 of Aegithalos caudatus. NCBI lineage: Eukaryota > Metazoa > Chordata > Aves > Passeriformes > Aegithalidae > Aegithalos > Aegithalos caudatus. The sequence continues at coordinate 9,726 of WEIU01013736.1, forward strand.
TAATGGAGTGATTTATAGACAAGCCTGTATGTGAAGACTGAGGCGTATTACAGCTCAGTAGCTGAACAGTCAGCAGCAAATTGTTGAGTTGCCTGACTGAAACCAGGCACATGAACCCAGACCTACACTTTATACCATGTTTTCAGAAGTGTTCCCTGCCACTTCGATGTTGTGGTGGGTTGACCTTGGCTGGCTGCCAGGTGCCCACCAAGCCATTCTGCCATTCCCAGTCTTACCAGGACAGGGGAAGAAAAATGCAATGAAAAGCTCATGAGTAACAGCTAGTAATCAAGTGCTTACTTCTGGTAGCAACAGTAATTCTTTGGAAGGATGGGCTCCCCCTTGCAGCAAATAGAACCAAATTTAGGATTTTTTTAGATCAGAAACAAGGCATCACTGGGATCCTGACACAGAGTTGGGGTTTAAGGGCTTCCAAATTCCAGAGGCTGTTTTTTGCTAGCTTAAACTGTACAGAAGGCAAGTTGCTAATTTATACATTTGTGCTTTAAACAATTATGAAAGGTTCTAGTCAAGGCAAAGTTGTGTATTTTTTTTTAGTAGAGGACGGAGATTATTTTCATGCTGCTTATTTAGATACAGATCCAAACCACCACAAAACCTGAATAATTAAATTTATATGATGATTCAGTCTGGTTTTGGCACTATAGCCCATTTGCAACATACTGATCTGAGAGGAAATTTTGATTTTTATATCCATCACAGTGATATTTGAGGATTATTCAGCATTTTAATCTTGTATTTGATTTATTTCCAGAAATACTGGGGGAAAGGGGAGCACATCATCTCAACAAATGCTTGAGGAAATTTTGGGAAAAGTGGGAAATTATCCAACCAGTCCCACTAAATAAATTACCTAAATAATATATATACAGGATAAATGGTAAAAAAGAACTTTACAGATAAAATAGTATATGCACAAATGTCAAATACAGTCCTAGACCTATGTTATACTTTCCACTTTAAGAAGTGTGCCAGTATTAAATTATACTGTATTTCTAAAATGGATCCCTTCATTTCCACCAAGGAAAACACGAGTTTAAATTCAATTTACATTTTAGGGAGAATGTTTTTCTTCTCTTTCTTTGTGTCAAAGAATAAAGGGGAACTTAATTCCCCTAATCTGATATGCAAGTCCAAAGTTCACTCATGAAATTGCAACATCACAGAAAAAAATTAATGTTTACCATGTTTATGAACTTCATTCTGTTTTGACAATGAAAAAGTCTTTGTTTTTATCCCAGTTTGAGGACCATGAGCATACCAAATAAATTAAAAAAAAAAAAAAAAAAAAAATAAACCAAATTTTTTTTTTAATCCACTGAATGAAATTGGTAGCATCTTTTTTTCGTATTGCCCAGCTGAAGATTCTGAAACAAATTCTGTCTGAGTGGACTTTAATGTGTAAGAAATTCATTGACTTCAAAGACCTGACAGCAAGGATCATGGCCTGCAGAAGGTTTTTATGTTACCTTAATCAGCATTAATGAAGAAGGAGTTGGCCTTTAATATTTTTATGGTGACTTTATGTGATGGTAAAATAGTAACAGATACAGACAAAGTATCCAAGACATGTTACTTCTTGCTCTGTCCTTAACTCAAATGGCTTTAGAACACTTGTGTTTCACTTCTTCCTCATCCATCAAATTTTGAGTGTCTAAGTTTGAATTCTGTGAAAGCAGCTTTTCACAGCCCTGGGAAAAAATATTTCATGTAAAATCTTACATTACTTCAATTTCACTAAACTCTCTTAAACTCATTTTACACATCTGCACAAACCCACAATTTTTAATGACAAATTTATTGCTTATAACCTGTTGCTGTGTTTAACAGTATACACTTTCTTATAAGAGGAAATGTGACTGGACTGGGTTTTTTTCTGATTTGATTGTATGTGCATATTTAGAAACTGGGGGAGGGGAAAAGGGAAAACTAACAAAAAAAAGTGTGTATGCCAGTAAACCTTTTATAAGAGTGAAGAAATTACAGTATTTAAATGAATTTTTTTCTTTTTCTTTGCTTTTAGGCAGCAAACCAGTAACCAGTCTTCTCCTGTTGTGCCTGATTTTCTTGACAAACAACCTAAAAAGGTACTACTGAGTTTATAATCTAAAACAACATCCCATTATAACTTCAAATTCCTGAGTCCACAGTTCTGCAATGTGTTCGTGGCTGCTTGGCATAGCCATCTGAACATGAAACCGTTAGTGATGTTTTGAAGTCTTTGAGACAAAAGCCTGCTTGCTAAGAACTTTAGTTCTGTAGAGAGACAGGGAGGTACAGTGAATAAGGGAATCAAAAGGCTGGAAATTTGCTGCTGAGAATAAATGCTAGCTGCTCCCTGAGGTGATTTGTCTGTGCACTTCACTTTCTACAGATGTTAGAGACTCTTTTTTAGTAAGGACCTGAGGTTCTTTGGTAGCACTTTGATATCCTGCTCGAATTCAATATGTGAAATGGAGGAGTCGCTCTGTGACTTGGAGCACAGCATAGTCTTTGAAGTCTGATCCAATTTTTGCTGCTTACCATTTGATGTTGAAAGGATGAAATGGAGAAAATGTACAGTTTTTGCCAGTAACTCTGCTGAGCATATGTAAGATTAAAAAAACAAAATCCCTTGGATGATGTACTTAGAAATGTTAAGCAGATTAATACCTTCCTATAGCTTTTTTCTAAAGATACAAATTAACTATGAGAGGAAATCAGCATACAGTGCATGCTATGATTTAACTGCATGAGCAAAGGGGATAAATAAGTTAAATGGAAAAAAGTAAACAAATGTTTGTGACATGGGTGCTAAGTCGGTGTTGTTGAAAGCCACAAGAATCTTGTGTAACTTAAATCTAGCATTAGATGTTTCAGAGAGTCTTGGAAAATAACAAGTTTCTCTCTGTGAGATCACAGCTGTAAGTTATCATGAGCAAGTGGAATCAATACATTTCCTATGTGCCTAAGCCAGCCTTCTTTATTCCAGAATAATTTGGATGAGATTTCTACTTCTCCATTTATCCTAAAATGTGCATTTGAAATGGATGATTCGCAATCAATTAGCCAATCCCAGAGTGTTGCAGACCATCAGTTGTCAAGTGTCTTGACATCCAGTAAAAAAGGAGGTAAGAAATATAATAAAGTAGCAGAGATATTTTGTTTACTGCTTGTAACCTAAATGTAGCCAGCGTGTAACTTACTGTATCTATTGATGAGATTCTTGAACAATCCCTTGAAAGGCAGGAAACATAAAGGAAAAAACTTCCTTCTACATTCTGGAAATATGAAAAATCCCTTAAGTATCTGTATTACGGAGGCAAAAGTAAAATGATTTTTAAAATACACCTTCTATTAAAAGTGTCATTAGTAATCTCCAAATACCCTTTTAATGAAATCAAATCTACCTTCAAGAGCTTCAGCTTTCCTTTGCCTCCCAACCTCAGAAGTCAAAGACGGTAATGAAATCTCTCATTTGGCAGAACGAAAGACGAGTAGTTTGTTCACACACACAAAGATCCAGTCAGCAACACAGGAACATCTGCAATAATTCTACAATCTATGCAGTGCATTTTTAAATGTTATTTGCTGTTTTGTTGTTTTTCCCATGTTCACCATGAGTTCAAAAACTTAAAGTAAAACATTTTGATGTTTTTTGAGTTTTACCTGTTTTATCTTTGGATATTCCAGGAAATCATTATCTATCAGAACACTTTTCTCTTATTATGGGTTTTATAATCATCCTGTCTTTGCAAATACATGAACACAGACTTTATTACTAAACTGTAGAGTAACTTGCACAATTTCAGATGAAGTAGGTTGATAATGTGATATCTGTAACCAAAGCCAAAATGTATGATAGTGAATTAATTTCTAGGTTAATACTGAAAATGAGTTGTTTATAATGTTGTGCTATTAATTAACATTACTGCTTATTTATTTAATGGGACACCTTTCATCTCGTAAATCTACAAATATTTATCTGAATAATTAAGCCCTAATTCTTCAATTTATATGTTTAAATTTTACAGAGTTCAGTAAAACAATTTGCAATGTAAAGGTAAGAATATAGCTATTTATAGGGAGATCGTTCTGTTACAGGAAATAATGCAAATTCAGTGGTTTTCCTCTTTTAAACAGGCATAATGTGCTTTCCATGCTAAAAAGAGAATAGTATTTAAACAGAGCAGATTGAGAAATCCATTATTGCCTCTTCATGCATTTCAGTCCATATGGGTTTTGAATCCATAGTGTGGGACTGCAGGGGAAGTTTGCATTACTATCTTAAATTATTGCATGTTAAACAATAAACCTGTCTAACAGAAATATCTTCATTGCAGCAAATCCTCTTGAGGGAAGCAGTCAGGGCCCAAATCCATCATCTTTACTCTCAATGCATGTTGTATGTTACCCTGAAACTGGTCTCCTTGAAATCAAAGACCTTGTGTCTGAGGTAAAACAATTAGAGTAAAACTGGCAGAATTACACCCTTAGCAAACATAATTCAGAGCCATTTCTGGGTAATTTAGAGTGTCTTCAAAAATGTGAAATGATAGAAGAATAAAATGTGAGGAGGAGATAAATGCAACATTGATCTGAACTATTGAAGATACATCTATGTTTAAATGAATAAGCATGCAAATGCAGAGAAGTAAGGAGTTTACTAGTTAAGCATGAAAGTATACAGATAGATGATCATATAAATCACACTTCAATGGGTAACTATTAAGGAAATAAACCTGGTGAAGAATAATAACTTCTTTGGGTGCTTTTAAAAGTCTAGCTTGCATTCAGAAATGCAGATGCTTTCACCTGGTGCTCAGTCTGTATTTAGCCTTAATGTATGAAGTACACTTTTAAGCAGATAGTATTCTTACACCTACTGTGAAAACCAAGTGAAATAGGAAATATCTCTTTGGAATAAGCATGTATAAAAATATGTGTGCTTTACAATGTAGGGTGATACTACATAAGCTGTTATTCACACTAAAAAAAGCTACCCACTAGGTGGTCCAAACAATGCAAAGACTGTTATTTTTCATAGTGAAACATTATTCTGCAATGTTAGAGAGTGATTTTTACTTCTGTGTAAGTTACATTACAGACAGCAGTATTCTGTCAGCTTGGTGGTGCTTGGCTCTGAAATGCAGAGGCCAGTGGGGAAGGGAATATGACAGGTTTCTGCACTGGTCCATGACCCAGTTATGAAGCAGTGTTGGTGTTTGCTTAAGGAGGAAGCCTGTGTGCTGGCTTGAGCACAAAAGAAAGGACGGGCTGCTTATTTGTCTTGAGGCCTTATAGGTGAGGCTCTAGTTCAGTCAAGAGGGGACAGAACACAAAAGGACAAAATGGTTGATAAAGGTTGCATGTTTCTGTATTAATCAAGCAGCCTATTCTCTCACATTTTATTATCCGGCTGTCTAATAGCACAGGCTGTCTGTTCTTAATAACAGATCGGCAAAGGAAGAACAGAGAAGGAAATTTCCACAAAAATCACGCAAAGGCTATACTCTGTAATTAATACAGAAACAAAAGCCTCTTTTTCACATCAAAAATCTTCTCACTGGGTCATAGAAAGGCTGATCAGTATGGCCAAACTGCACACACAGCAAGTGCCTGCATGTGCTATGGTTGTACAGAGTCTCAGGCTGGTTTTACACTGCACAGACATTCCCTGTGCTCTGCCAGAGCAATGGGGCAAGACCAGTAACAATGCACAGAATTCCTTCCAGTGTGTGTGCTGTGACACAGTGCCTTGGCAGAGTCCAGTCATTAGTAACAATTAAGCCAGAAGTTAATTATTCTAGTCATGGTAAAGCAGTACTGAAGGAATTGAAATAATATAATCTCCAGAGGCCAAGCAGTGGTATTCCCATAGATGAGATAGTGAGAATGTCTGAAATTATTAATGAAAAGTGAGTGCTTCGTAGGGAATTGACCAATATAACTTTGCTTCAAAGGTAAATGTGACAGATTTTCTGAGATGCAAAGGAAATATGTTTGCAAAAGGAAAGCTAATAGTATCTCTGCATTGACCAAACAATGACATAATTTTTTATGCTTAGCACAGACATTTTGAACAAGTGGGAAAATACACAGAGTCTCTAGCTGTGGACATTCTCTCATGGATGTGACTTATGGATATGTTCAATTTATGCCTTCCACCCCAGACCGTAATGCTAAAACTTTGTGAAAGGTAGAGAAATTTGCCAGGATTCTGTGAGATCTGGAAGTACAGTCTGGTGTTGTCTATAGCCACAGTCTGAGGTAGTGAATAGTCCATTTCAGCATAGCCTTTGATTTTAGATTCTTTAATCTTTTATATTTTCAAAACTAGTGGAAATTAGTGCTTGGCATGTTTCAAGCCTGAGTCCCATTAGTCACTGACCCATTTTTAATGTTTTTCTTGTGGTATTTATATTTTTAATGTTGATAATTTTTTTCTGTTCTTTTGTGGTAAGCCAATCATGAAATGGGGTTTTCTGAATGTAGCTGTGTTTGGTTTGGAGAAACGTATAAAGTCACTGGGTTTTGTGCTGATGGAGGACAAGCAGATAATTAAATATGTCAAGTTACTGCTTGATGGGGAGGAAGGCTGCTGCCTGCCTGAGAAGGTACTGTGGACAAGTTTTAGTAGGGGCTTTGTGAGCATGGGAGACATTATTCCCAAAATGTTACACTTTGGTTGTCATTACACAGATGATATTTACAGGTTCATCACCCTAAATAGGAAATTTAAAATAATGATGACTTCATTAAAAGTCAGAACTTAACTCAAGTTTTAAAGAAGTGATCCAACTTTAATGCTTAGAAGCATGATCGTGTTAAAATACCCAAATCAAAGAGGACAGTGGTTTGGCTGTTTGGTCTTTGCTTCAGAGTACAGTTTCCTTTGTGCCAGACTTTGTTATTGAAAATACTTTAAACTGCCTCAATCTAAAGTAGTCTTGATTCAATGTCTTGTGCTTGCAAATGAAAGGTGTTTAAATATAAAGAAGTATGCTACAGTACATGGTATTTAACATTGTAGTAGAGTTTTAACTCTGATCTCATTTCATTCCTATTTTTACATTTTTTGAAAAACGTTAACAGTCAAGGCAAAGCAATAATCAGTAGTGACTTGGAAATGGGGCACTTTTTATCCTTGGATTCAGAGAAATTCAATATCCCAGCATGACTGTAATAGGGGTATAATGGTACAGGCAGTATCTCAAGCAAAATGTGGTATCAAGATCTGGGTGCCTTGGAACCAAAGATGCCACCTCACCTTGTGCAAGTAGAGAGAGATCAATCAAAGCCATTCAGCTGTTTGTGTAAGTCAGCTTCCTGTTTGATTTCATTACAACAAACCTTCCTTTCTAAGTAAAAACAAAAACCACTGCTACATGGTGTAGTGTGAAATACTTAATTGACTTTCAACTAGTTGTCACTGGCAGACAGGACGATGTGAAATGCCATTCATTTCAGAATCCTGTCATTCAGGAATTTAAAGGAAAGAATTTGTAATCTATTTAGAATTACTTTTGGTGTTTAAACAGGAGTTCCATTTCATAATTTTTAAGCTCTCCACTAAGACTAATCTTATACTGAGGGAATATAAATCGTGGAAAAACTTTACTGTAGTCAGTAAAATCATAACAGTGAGCAGAATTGGGTCTCTTGGTTATAAAAAATTGACATTGGAAGTTTTCTACATATCTGGGGTTATGGGGAGTTTGGGGCAGAATATTTGGATTTGTTTCAGGTGATTTTTTTGAGTGGGTCAGGTTTGAGTTGGTCATTCTTTTGCAAATAAAATAGCATGATCAGAGGACAGTTTGACTGTTACAAGAAACTCTAAAAAGGCCAAGATAGTGTTACATAGTATGAGCTGATTGTGCTGAGCATGCTTTAGCTCTGTGTGAGGCCTGTGAGATCTCCACAGTATTCTCCTGCAACATACCACACTGTAACAGACAAATTCCTATTGGCCATGTTGCGGCTGAAGGCTCCAGCAGAGGAGTTGCTGATGTGGTATGTCGTATAATGAATTTCCAGTGAAAAGATCCTGCTAGCGTCCTGTGGCTTTTGAAGCAAAATCCAACTGGGCATGTGCAGGAGAAAAAGTAGCTTCTTTTTATTTTTTCCTAGAAGAGTATCACTGGATTACTGTTCTCATCACACCTGGGATAAATGCTTTGGGCTTAGTAAACAGAAATCATGTTTCCAGATCGTTCATTTTATCTTACAAATGTGTAAGTAAAAATCCTCATAAGAAAATAATTTTTAGGAGGTCTCTCGGGAAAATAAGCTGGTAATAAAGCTATGTCTCAAAGCAATCGTAATTGTTAAGGACTGCCTGGATGGCTGGGCTCGGAGAGTGGTGGAGAATGGTGCTGCATCCACTTTGTATCCAGTCACTAGTGGTGTCTCCCAGATATAGGTGTTGGGTCCAGTGCTGTTTAATATCTTTCTTGGTCATCTATAAGAGAGAATGGTGTCTACCATGAGTAAATTTTCAGACAACAAGTTTAGTCAGAGTGTTGATCTGCTGGAGGGTAGGAAAGCCCTGCAAAGGGACCTGGACAGGTTGGATTGATGGGCCAGACCAAGAGCATGAGGTTCAACATGACCGAGTGCTGGGTCCTACACACTGCCCACACAGCCCCAGGCAGCACTACAGGATAGGGGCAGAGAGGCTGGAAAGTGGCCCAGTGGGGAAGGACCCGGGGGTGCTGATCAACAGCAGCTGAACACGAGCCCAGTGTGTGCCCAGATGGCCAAGAAGGGCAGTGACATCCTGGCCTGTGTCAGGAGCAGGGTGACCAGCAGGGCCAGGACAGTGACTGTCCCCTGTACTCAGCACTGGTGAGGTCACAGCTCGAGTGCAGTGTCCAGTTCTGGGCCCTCAGTTCAGAAAGGACATTGAGGTGCTGGAGTGTGTCCAGAGAAGGGCAATGGAGCTGGTGAAGGGTGTGGAGCACAAGTCCAAAGAGGAGCAGCTGAGGGAGCTGGGGGTGTTTAACCTGGAGGAGGCTCAAGGGGACCTCAGCACTCTCTACAATTCCCTGGAAGGAGGGTGTAGCCAGGTGGGGGTGAGTCTCTTCTCCCAGGTAACCAGCAACAGGACAAGAGGTCATAGTTTTAAGCTGTGCCAATGAAGATATATGTTGGACATTAAGAAGAATTCTGAACTGATTCACCCTTCGATGGTTTCTGTTAAATCTTTTGCTACTCTGTAATGGCATGATATGCAGCTTGAATTTTGCCAAAGTATCAGACCAACAAATCTGAAAAGAAATTGGACTGTTCATAAATTTTCCTTTACTGCACAGTTTCTTAATTGTTTTTTCCCCTCCAACAGGCAAAGACACAAACAGTGGCAAGTGATAAATACAAGCTTTGATTTGTTAAACACATGTTAGCTCTATGTTTAGCCCTAGGCAGTGAATTTCATTATAGGCTGGTTTACTTCTGGATTGGTTATTGTGATTGCTTCCAATGTGAAAAGATTTGACCTGCAGCCATGACTGATTAGTATCAGAGGTGAGAGATAAAATAAGATGCAAGTAAACTGCATAGATAAATTGCAACAGGGTTCTCTAGAGACAACTCAATACTTGTCCTATGTAAAACAAGTTGCAATTCAGCTTGTAATGACTGCATTGCAACAAGAATAGACTGCAGAACTCTCTAATTGAAATATCAAAAAATATAGTAAGAAATCCAAGAAATTTAATGAAGTTGAATAGTAAATACATGATAATACTGTGCCAAAACCCTGTAGGTTCTAATAGGGGTTCAGTTTCTCTTCTTACCACATAATGTCCACTGATCCAAGCTGCTGTTCACCTGCTCTTTGTCTTCATTTTCTATCCACAACGTACAGGTTTGTTTGAACACTTCTTTTTGCTGTGTCTTTGTTGGTAGTTAAGTTTTTCATCATGCAGCACTTCACTGTCCTGCTGTTATTGTTTGAGAATTCTTTTAAGTATTCTTGATAGAGCCTTATTTTTGTTATTTTGCCACAGTTACTAGTGCTCTGAATCAGCAGCATATCTCAGATGACTGATGTACTCTGGCATATAGTGTGGTTCCTAATTCAATACTTTTCTGTTTCTAAAATGACCACAATATTTTATCTAAGTAAACTGTGTTAGAATAAGTACAGATTATGTACAGATTATTTGAGAGTGCGCACAAAGCAAAAACTGTAGTAATATTTTCACGGTATTTTTTTTTTTCAAATTGCAGAATTTTTAAACTTTTTCTCATGTTAGAAAACTTTGGATAATTTCTTTATTTCTGGGTGTTTTGTAAGAAAAAGGCTAAGACAGTTAATTGTTTGTTTTTATAGAGCTATGATTTAATCTGCTAGCTGTATTTTACCAAACAATTTCTCAGTGTTTCTTGGTATTTAAAAATCTGAATTTACTCTGATGAATTCCCCACAGCTGAGCAGTAATAGCTGAATTTCAGAACATCTTTCTTAAGGATGCTGTATGCTTTCACAAATTATTTTTATAGTTCTTCATAGATACTGTGAAGAGATAGAATGCTGGTAAAAGCAATAACATAGTTTAATGTGATGTTGCAGAATGTTACATGAGGTGTGTGAAATAGTTCAGAAAGTACCATAACAAATTAACTTCTAATGTATTTTGTATGGGTTTGGATTTTTTTCTCAATTCTAAATTTCAGTTATTATTCTAGTGGATTGTGATTAGCTGCCAAAAATCATATACCCAAACCATGGCATATAATTTACATGGTTAATCAATGCAAATTAAAAAAAACAACAAACCTGAAACATCTCTGACAAATAAAGGACAGATACCGAGGAAAAGTGTTTGCAACAACATATGTGGAGATATAGATACTACAAGTTACTCACAGATACAATTTGATAAATAGATATTCCATTCATGAGCTGGTTCTGAGGTATTTGGATGGAAAAAAATTGCCTTACTTGACTTATTCATTAGCTCTGCTCATGACAATTGTATTACTTGGCTGTCCATCATTACTTCTCTCTACTCACTAGAAGTGTTTTGTATTGCAGTTCTCTCATAGATAACCTCAGATGATTCTAATGATTAAGCTGAGTATAGCAATAGCCAATACTAGCTTATTGCAATGATTGTGAGCTTGCAGAGCTCTCTTCTGACCCCAGGCAAGGATAATCTTTCTTGAGGATCTTCCTTGCCTATGGAGAGAATTACAGGAAGAAGTTGTTGTGCTTGAGTGTTGGCAGTACAGCAGAAAAATAATGGCACACTCGCACCTTCCCTGCTTCTAACACCTTTCCCCAAGGGAAGGTCAGAGTACAGAAATCATGGGAAGTATTGTTACTGATGCCAGTGGGAAAAAGAGGAGTTGCTTTCCTCTGTGTGGTCAGGCAGGCAACAAGCATATCTTAATTGTAACAGAAAATGTGTTAAAAAAGGGTTTTATGGATTCTAATATTTCTTTTCCTAAAAATATCTCAGTACCTGCTCTTTGTCTTTAAGGTTTGTCCTGCCTTATACATGTAAAAACGTAGGCAATGAACAATGTAAGAAGGCAAGAAACACAACTCTGTAATTTCTAAGTATTGCCTCTTGCATGTTAGGTTGGTCTGCCCTGCCAGGCTAAGTCTGACAGGGAGAATGCAGACATGACTAACAAGCTGAATAGCAGCAAGAATACCCATGAGGATTTGATCATCTTTAACATGTCCTTCTCTATCTGACTGTCTTATATTTTTTGGGAATCAAATATAGACAATGCATGTGATTGCCTAGTACTAAAAACTTGGAAGGCAGTAGCAGCTCTTTACCTTCAGTTGCAGCTTGTTTTAGTCCTTATAGGCTAGGAAGAATGTCTTCAGTTCTTTGTGGCTTTGTGAGTGTAGTGCTATTCTTGGGACTCTGTCTCATCAGTGTGCTTATGTTGCCTCCTGCACACACACAAAAGTTACATTCGAAATAAGGAAAAAAAATTACATTGTTCCAGCCGCTTTTTGTAATACTGGGATTTGCAAACACCAAACATGCCCTACAGCAAAATGGTGAAATTGTTTTTCTACATTCTTTTAATGTTGTTCTTTACTGCATATTCTTAGTCACGATAAAGAACATGACTATCAAATGAATAACAGCAAGCTTGTGGGCTTTAAAGGACTTATTTTTTAAAAAAATCAAAACATCAACAAACTTTGCTGCAGATCTAAAAAAAAAGAGCTAATTTTAGTAGCAGCATAGATAGGTGTACCTTCAAAAACTAAGAACAACTAGGTGCTGTAGTTGGTAAAAGAGTGACTTGTGTACCAAAAACCTTTGACCTGTTGATTTGTTTTCAGAGACGGGTGAATATATATGGAGTTCAGCTCTGCACACTGTCTTGTCTAATGTCCCAAAAGGGCACAGAACAAGATTCCAGTTTGGGCTAACCCCTCATATTTTGCTCATCTGACTTTGAGACTAAGTGATATCAATTTCTTTCATCTCTTGTTGTCCATGTGCTTCCAATTAATATTTCATTCATAAGAAACTGATAAATTGAAAGTTCTTGATCTCCTCACAAAGATTTGCCCCTTGCACTGGTATTCAGAACAGCTGTAAATTCAAGTCTATAGTATATATCAGTTTTCTGTCTGCATATCCAGGCTTACTCTTTGTGCCTTTTGATCATTGATTTAGGGTCCAAGAAGGGTAAATTCTTCAGCTTCGAATCCAAAGGAGCTTAACTGCTTTAGAAAAATGAAATTTTCCATTACTATATTTAGATATTTTTGTTTGTAAACTGTAGTCTACTTTAAAACATTCCCTGGGAAGAACATAGTCATGAGACAGCCACAGGCAGACATGCCTCAGGGCATTGCAAATGAAGTAGGATTTTCATTATTGTTTTTCGTCATCATAAGCAACTTACAACCTAAAACTTTCAAAATCAGAGATTGCCTACACGGTAGTAGCATACCACACAAACTAATCATTGACACATCTTGAAGAAAATCACTGCTAATTCACAGAACTACCTCTTATTCTCACACCCGCAAAAAAAAAAAACCATGCACAGTCAGAAAGTGTCTGCCAATTTTCTGCCTAAATTCTGTAACATGTTTGTGGAATTGTAGTCACTTGTGGTGTGACTTGCACAGAAGTCACAAAGAAGAAAAAAGAAGAAAAAAGAAAAAAAAAAAATATATATATATATAAGAAAACAGGAAACCATCTAATCTTTTTTTTTTGAAAGAGATTATACCAGTAAGGCAGAAAATGCTGACCATGGTAGACTAAACCATGCAGAACTTCACATATAGGGAAAAAAGTGGGACAGACATAGACAGACATCATGAAATTAAAACCAAGCCAGAAGTGGAGTGTAGAGGGAATATGCCATCAAAGAAGAAAACCTGTGCAGACAAGCATGATGGAAAAAAAGAAGAAGAAAGAAGCTAATGAAATAAAAAAACTAAAAAAATACTATTCAATTTCAGAAAGGATGGAAGGCTTGGTACCCTTGGCAGTGAAATGTCCTGCTGCTTTCTGTAGCATTTCTTTGCTCGTATCTAGTGCTCAAATTTTTCAGGGAAAGTCTGATTCTAGTTTAGAACATTTGAAAGGAGAACTACAATCCATTCTCTGTTTTAAAAGGTAAAATCTTTTTGAATGGCAATACTTACAAATAATTTCCTTTGCAGTGCTGCCCATAGTATTGCATCAGTAGTTTGCAACATTTTATATCATTATTTGCAGCATCTCTTTTTGTTATGCTTAGGAAGCCTGTGTCTCTGAAGGGGTAGAGCATTAAATGGTCCAAAATCTTTGAAAATAAAGAGACCAGATAAAATAAGGAAAATCTTCCCTTGTGTAATAACAGCCTTTTCTTCAGTGACCCTTTTTTATTTTCTGTCTATGAACTTTGGAAGCTCACCAAACTAACCAACCAAACAAAAGATAACAAAAGATGTAAATATCTAACATCACATCAGGAGAAGAGACAAGATAAAACACAATACTCCAGATAGTACAGTGAGTTATACAATTAATTCAGCCTTAAAACAAGATTCCAGAAGTTAACTGAGACAGGAGGAATTGAGATGACCCCCACTGGATTTCTAGGATTTACAGTCTTACATTCTGTATTTCACTATCACATCCATTGCAGCTGTACAACCATGATGCTTTTGTCTTTGCAAAGACTGAAGACATTTTCAGTTTTATTTCTTAGTGTCATTTTTAATTCCTCTCTTCGTGCCCATCTCCATATTCAGTGTTGGACCTAAGCAAAAGCTTTACAATTTTTAATTTAGTGATGTTTAGTGTCAGGCCTAAATTCATTAATCTGTGACTTTATGACCTATGACTAAATCTATGACTTTATGATTCTTAACCCATGAGAAGGACTTGAGGGTTCTCATGGATGAAAAGCTGGATGTCAGCCAACAATGTGTGCTTGCAGCCCAGAAGGCATGTCTCCATCAAAAGAGGAGGGGCCAGCAGGTCAGGGAAGGGGGTTTTCCTCTTCTACTCTGCTCTCATGAGATCCTTCCTGCAGTGCTGTGTTCAGCTCAGGGATCCTCAGCACAAGGAAGACATGGACGTGGTGGAGTGAATCCATAGGTGGCCATAAAGATGGTGAGAGGGCTGGAATGCCTCTTCTATTAAGACAGTCTGAGAGAGCTGGGGTTAATTCATCTTGAAAAGAGAAGCCTTCAGGGAAACCTCATTGCAGCCTTCCAGTACTTTAAGGGGGCTTGTGGAAAAAGAGGGAGAGCAACTTTTTGCATGGGGAGATAGCAATAGGGTATGGGTCATGCACACCAGAGCAAGATGTGCCTTGCTTTCTGGACATAATACTTAAAAAGTAACAGCTTTCAGCTCTACTGATAGTTCCTTCTGAGAAGCAGAACCAGATTTATTATTTGAGTTGACAGTTTAGGATCAGTATTTAAGGTCAGCCTGTACCAGTGGTGGGTTATCAAGATCTTTTATCCCTTGTTGCTGAATGAGTGTGTCCCAGATTGGTCTTGGGGTAAAGCCTGTAGATGGTGAAGAAATAATACAAAAAAATACCTTACTGGGAAAAAAAATTTCTTTGTGTTCTTGTTTATTATGCTCTGTTAAAAAATAAAATAAAATTAGTGGCAGATGACATACATATTCCCTCAATATTGTCAAATAAATTCTCCAAATAAGAAATCCCAGCAATAAGAACATCGTCTGCCTTTAGATTTGTAGTTGCTTTACTATAGTCAGAAAAAACCAAACTCAGGAAGTACAAATGATCTGTAAGAGAGCTGAATTTAACTGTAAACAAGTTAAAGTTGTGTCTACCATGTCCTTTGCCATCCAACTGGAAAATTTCAAGTGCTGGGTTGATGCAGGACTAATGTCCCTCACAACCTCTGAAAAGGTACAGCAGAGGAAGCTATCCCCATATCTGCAGAGGTGCTTCAGTTCAACATCAACCGAAAATGGGAAGGACTAGAGGATATGGGTGAAAGATTATTTCTCAGGGACTGCAGCCCTTTATCCTGGTGGCTTTCGTTCAGGTTTGTGCTGCCATGCTTTACTGGGACAAGCAGGAACAAAGAAACAGAGCAGGCTTGCATGCAGTGAGCAAGCCCTCTGTGCTAGGGTGTTCTCTGAAGAGGCCTCAGGGCAACTGAGGGCCTATTATCCTCAGCACCGTGTGCACCATGCTGCACCATGAGCAAGCATGGCTGGTCTGTACTAGCCCGTTGTATCTGGATTACATTTGTTAAACTAATGCTTGGGGTTTTGTCTGGATTTGTTCATACCAATACCGGAACATTGAGTAAGAACAGCAAATCAGAAACAAAAAACACAAGCATTTTAAAATATTGCTCCCACAGATTCTAGCCCCAAGAGTGTTTTATATAAACATTTTGAATTGTGGCTGGATTTTTGACCAGATTGTTTTGCCCGAAGGATCTTTTGAAACAAAAACAAACTGAGCAAAACAAGTTTTGGTGGGATGGGCCTGTGCTTGTTTCCATGTAAACTGATGACAAAGCTCAGAGCAGGAAGGCAGCAGTGTGCTGGAATCTGGTGTACATTGTGTTCTGCATATTCCCAGCTGATTTACCAGGAGTAATCTAGGATCTAGAACTGAAACAAGAATCCGTTTTCACTAGGGTGCAGGAAAAGAAGTCAACGTGAATGTAAAACAATTTGGCTGTTTTAAAACAACAGACTTGGTTAACAAGATATCCCACTTGTGGCTTCTTCTCATGTGAATGTGTGCCCTGTGATAGGTTAGGAAGGTGAGCACTTTTGGGAACTATCCTCTCTCTTGTATGGCCTCTGAAAGTAGTTTATATTCTATCACTGTGCCCTCTGAGTGCTTCAATGTGACATATTTCACAAAGGAGATGAGGAGGTGGTTGGCTTTAGCATGAAGCCGTTTCCAATGGAAATCTAAGGCTATATTGATGTGAATGTGCCATGCATCATGGGATTGCAGTGAAGGAGGCAGAAGGTTTCCACATCCTAGTGATGAAAAAAATGGAAAGTGAGGAACATTTTTCTTGTAATAGCTGTTTGAATTTATTTTAATGGAGTCACTTCCATGAAATACTGTAATGCAGTTTCTGTAGATGATAAATCATTGAGCAAAATAAGTCTGCTACCTGAATCAGAGGTGAAAGTGGAGTCCCCCTGTGTAGTGTTGTGCTTAAGTTTCAAGAAAGGAGATTGGGTAAAAGTGATACAGATTGTTAATGGTACTGCTTGTCAGACATTTTATTTAGCTTCAAATTTGAAAGAGCTACTCCTTTATTTTTAAAATATTATTAACCTTCACATTTGCATCCCTTTGAAATTGCATCCCTTTGCATCCTATGAAATACTTGTGAACTAACTAGAGAACAGAGCTGTGAGTTCAGTAGCCAAGAGATCCTTGATTTAGTAACACAGAATTTCACAGGCTTGTGTGCAACCTCACCTTGTTCTGTGTATAACAAATGCAGCAGTCAGGAGCAGAGGTTCATCACAAAGGTTCCAATATTTCAGGGTGTGACAGTGGTTATCCACACATCTTGTTTAGCGTTGTAATGATCATTGCCTAAGTAAGACCATTCAAATTCAAAAAACGATTGAAATCTGAATTCTAAGTAATTGCTTAAAATTAGATATTGATAGTGCAGCTTGAAAATTAAATGGGTTGGACAGTATAGACAATATAGCATGGCTGTGAACAGACTTTCTGCTTGATATGTTTCTTGTTTAAAATAAAGGTAATGTATATCTGTGTTGTGAAACAGTAATGAGGAATAATTGTGATTTAAGTACATAAAGCATTTAAACAGCAATAACTAACTGCTACATTGTCCCCTACAGTGTCATTAAGACACTTAAAGGAGAAATTTAAATTACTTCTAAGACATTCTGTTACCAAGTTACTCTAAACACAGTTGGGGATATACAGTTGCTGCTTCCATTACTAATACCTTACTAATTATGCCTTTGCAGGCAACTGTGAGTAACTGTTTAATTTAGTTGCATAGGAGCTTCAAAATAACATTTGTGGTGCTTACCAGACTCCTGTAAATTTAAGAACTCTGACATGCCTTCTTTTTGGTGTACATGTATGACTATGGCCTGCAGATTTATGTGAAAAATGTTGTAATTTCAGTATAGTCTTTTGCAAGATAGCATCTGAAAACAAAGTCTGCACTGAACTGGCAAGTTAGGCTGTATCTGCAGTGAGAAGACTTTGAAACTGTAACTGTACTGCAGATGTATGACAACAAACTGCTTTTCTGGAGAGTCATGCATCATAAGAAAGAAGTCCTTAAAGCAGTTTGCCAAATGGATTGAGTTGTTCTGGTCAGTATTTCTGGCTGAGGACTTTTGCCAATCAGATGATGTCAAGAAATAAATGCATTGGTAACATTTGCTGGTATAGACCGTGCCTGAAACTAGACTGTTGTTCAGAGCGAGGGCCACTTTTTTTTTTTTTTTTTTTTTTTTGTAACTTTAATTGCCTTCATTGCTATGGACCTTCTGCTTGGTGTGCACCCAGGGAAGTCACAGTTTATACACAACCATTGTACCATAGGATTAAAGAGCTCAGGTTCAGGTTTTCATTTGGAATGAGCCCTGCCAAGCATGGCCTCGTAATTCAGTTAAAGAAGGAGTGATGTGTGCTCTTAGGTGCATTTAAATATGCACCAACATTTTGTCCTGTAGATTCCTAAAATAAACAAAATAAAAGTAAAGTGCTAAATACATCAGGCTGTCAGGTTTCTGGCCCGTACTCAGAGCTCAGTCAAGACAGTGGAGAAGGTCTCAGTGGATTTTGGATAAGATCAGAAAAAAAATAAATTTAAGAGGAACTAAATGGACCCTGCTGTATCAAATTTTCATAAATATGCCTTTTCTGATTCTGAGGAGCAATTTTTAATTTTTTTCCCAACCAGAACAGGAATTTTCAAGTGATATTTCTCAACAGAACAGACTTTTCGGGGCTGAAAGGTAGGGAATGGGTACCTTATGCAGACACTGCACACATGCTCTGGGGCGTGCAGTGTGGTTGCAGCTGCTCAGCATCCTCCCTCCACCTCTCAGTCAGAGCATGGTAGTACTGAGTTCGGTCTGGTTTCCACAACTACATTTGCTTAATTTATTCTGAAAACTCTTGGCATATACTTAAGTAGTATAATGTAGGCAGAGAAATTTGACAGGGCTAGCTAAAAATATTATGTATTGTAGGAAGAGCAAATGCAAAATGATTGGATAGACTTTTGTTTTCAGATTAATACATTCATGAACAAAAATCATCCAACACTAAATCCAAATGCTTCCCATATCATTGGAGATTACACACAGTGTGAACAGAGGCCAGTCTCATGTATCCTCTTTGCCCTTTTTTTGTATTGGTAAGTCCCATAAGTTTCTCCATTCTGCTTAACGTTCAGACAAATGGAAATACATATAAATGCAAGTCTATTTGTCAGCAGTGTGCTATGTGTGTTGGAAAAACAATAGATTAATTAAGGTAACAGTATCTTCTGTAAACTGGGAAATAAATCATTGTGGTTTTAATGTCTTACATTAAAGGTGAGCTTTAAAAAAACTACAGTGTTCTTCTAAGGCATTGCATCTGGAATTAGCTCAACCTGTGAAAGCATTCTTCTCCTTCCAGAAATTAAATTCATTGATCCCTTTTAAGTACACATTCTTTAATGGCCTTTGGCCACTTTTAATGTCTATTTTAGGTACAGCTGAATCTAAACAACTGCAGTTTATGTGGTCATTACATAATTCATCTAGATTGATCAGTTTAATGTCTGATTTTTCAAGATTTCCTCACAATTCTGGAATTTTAGCAATGCAGATATTTTCCTTTTGCCCAAGGCAATAATAGATGTGGTGTGCAAACACTGCTTTAAAGAGGGTGTCTGTCTGCTGATTTACATATTTTAAAAGTATTAAGATCAAAAGTAATGAGAATTTAATCCATATGGCATGTAAAAGATAAATAGGAATATTAATACTGTATCAAATACTAATTAAAGGAAACACCAGTCCTATTTTTAAAATCTTGCATGCAGATGAAGAAGAAGTCATTGCAAAGTTAAGATCTGATTCTTAAAGGAATTAAGAATTTTTTTCAAGCCCAGATTCTAACTGAGACTGAGTTCATATGCTGGGCCAAATTCTGTTTGCATAGTACTTCATAGTATCACTGGAGTATCCCTTTCTTTCAAAGTATCTCAGGTGGTTCTAAAACTGAAAACTGCCATCAGCTTTACTACCAGCTTTTAATATGGAAATTCACTTTCAATAGCCAAGAAGCTGAAATACCTGTGTTTTCTAACTTGCCTAAGCATACATGTCTAGGCTCTAAAATAGCTAATTCATGGGAACTCTGTTGGATTTTGATCAACTCTTGTGTCAGATTATAGCAGTTGGTGAAGAAAATGTCATCTTCTTTGAAGAAAACCATAGACAAGAGTGGTCAAGATGAGTTATAAGTGTTCCACATCTTTGAGCTAGAGTAAACTTCTGTCTTTCACTGTTTTGGAATTTGTAGGTAAAAGTACCCTGGGATGTGTGCTCCTGGCAGAGTAGCAAAACTCACAAAAACTGGCTCTGGTTGCACTACAGTTAGAAGCATTAGTGCAGTGCCAACCTAACACTCCACACAGAGGAATCAGCCATAGACATGTATGTATCATGGAGATACATTTAGAGTTTCTTTAATTGTAAGACTGTAGACCTTCAGTTCTCTATTAAGTCTTCGTTACAAATATTGAAAGGTAGTGTATACTTTCAACAAAGGAGTTAGCTTTGAAGGAAGAAGTTTCCTTTGAAATATGAGAAAAATAAACAGGGAGAGCTTATAACAAATTTTGTTGGTACTGCAGAGTCTTGTAAGTGAAAGAATAAACTTTATAATTTTCTGTAGTAGGCTGAAAAAGACCTGTGAATAACTGGAGAGATTTTTCTTCATTTGTGCCTTGAAGAATATGGGTACACCAAAGCTGTCTGAGACACAGATGAGCCTGGAAGAGTGGAGAGAAAAGTCTGAAATGTTGAATCTTGCTTAGTCTTGTGTTAGTCAAACTCTAATTCTTTCCTGTAGGTCTATGGTTCCTATGTGTTTCTATATAACTACAGCAAGAAGTCATCACTGTAGAGCAAATCTTGCCCTCCACAGGTTGAGAAAATAGGATCTGATCAATGGACTGTTTTCTGCTTAAAGGTGGCAGTGATTCTACTGTACAAGGCAGTAAGGCACTCTGCAGATTGCATAAACCTCCAATGTTGCTGCAGTGTTTTCTTCAGCCAGATCAGAGTGGTCAGGACAAAGTTGTTTTGTCAGCAGAGCAACAAATCACAATTCTTCTGCAATCTCCTATCCACTTTGAAAGTGCTACAGCATTCTAAAGAAAATGGTACAGCCACACATCAGTCATATACCAGTTGTTCCATGAATGCATGGAGCAACATTGTCCAGGAACTGCCCTCTTAACACAAGAGGCAATTTGCTGTAGAGGGAAAAATGCAGTCAACTAGAGAAAGGATGTGAAGGGAAGTGCTGTAAAACATTCCCAGCTGCATGAATGTAAAGCCAGTTTAGCCAATCCGACAGATCATAAGTGGGGATATAGACCCATCTGCTTCTTGTTCTCTTCCAGGAAATATTAGGTAGATGCAGTATTTGCACACTGTGCCCCTTCTTTGTAGTTAGTCTAAGGATGGTTTCACAAAGGTACCAGCCTGGGTCCATCTAGAAGAAGCTGAGTTTGTCCTGGGCGAGTTAATGCTTTTTTTTTCTCAGTTGTCATTTCAAATATCTGGCAAGGGTGCATTGGCTCTGTGCCTTCTGAGTCATGGTCTCCCTGGGAAGGAAGGATGTGGTTAAGCTCACTGAAGTTGTTTTGTGGACTTTAGCCTGGGTGGCTACAGGGGCTTATATCTCAGGTGTGGGGTTTTTCTGTTCACTTTCATGCAGAATAGCCCAGGTATTGTTTTTAATAGCTTCTGTGTATTTTGTAAAAGACCTTTTAATTATTGAATACATTTTCGTTTTCCAGCTGGAAAATTAAAACATAGAATTATATCATCATGTGGTTCATTCAGTCTTGAAGCAATTTTGAAATGTTAACCAGAAAAATCTATCTGCCTTGGAGCATTTTTATATGAAATATTCCATGAAAATATTTTCCTGAAACTCTTTAAGTATTTCCAAATATTAAAGAAGAAGAGAGATGACTTTCTGAGTATTGGTGATGGGCTAATGCAGATAGCGTCAAGTTCACGTTAAAAGAAAAAAAAGTAATGTGAGCATTACAGTGGGGGGAGACTGACCAGCATCACTGGCAGAGGCTGACACGCTACTGATGACAATTCACATTCTGATGGAAGTGTTGTAGACAACAAATAAACAGAGTTTCTTGGTATGCACTTTGACAAGCGAAGACAAGAACCAAAGAGAAGCAGGTGGCACAATGAGTCGTTTTGGAAATAAATATACAGATAGGTGTATCCTTCCCTCCCCGTACCATTCCCTCCTCAGCCCCATCTTGGTTTAGATTTTGAAATAGTTTCAGGTAGCCATGCCTTCATTGCCCTTCTGAGAGCTGGGGTAGAGAAAATGATGGTGATTGGAAGAGGGATAATCATCTTTTGCCTTCAAGACAGGATGATTTCCCAAAGAGGGAAGATTTTTCATTCCTGTAGTGTGTGTAGTACCTGTGTATATATTTAGGATGTACTGTTGGCTCTGTATCTATCAGATAATAAAACTCATCTTGGATCAGCATTAAGGTTAGCTTAGTGCCCTCTAGAAATTTCCTGGGCAGAAGTTTATTCTTGGAGTTTATTGTGTTTCTGAGCCAAAATGCTTTCTTTACAACCGTCCTTGTCTTTTGTAGTTTTTGTCTGGCTAATTCTTAGCCCTGTTCTCCAGCTGGAGAAGGAAAGTACTTCCTAATACCTGCCCATGAATTTAAAAGATCTCTGCTCCTTTTAGTGGGGGACTCAGAAATCTGAAGCCCTCATCCTCATCATATCCCCCTCTGTATTTGTGATAGCTTTATAGCTGTATTCCAGAAAAAAAAATATTCTGGTGGACTTCTACTTGGAGAAGAGCCCAAATGAGTAGAGCTGGATTGAAAAGATGCTAATCCTAGAGCACATACTACTTCCCTAGGATGGTGCCTGTGTTGTCTTAGGGCTGTGGTTTCCAATCTAACAAGGACAGTCTCCCAACAGCTCCAACACCTCTGTGTATTAGAAATCCCTTCTGTAAGCCTGGGTTGTGTAACACCTCATACTTACAGGTCTGAATGCAAGGCTCTAGTATTTGCTGTGGATCAGTGTCATTGGGACAGCACTATTGAGCTGGGCAGCTGGGTTGCTAAAGTAGCAAATCAGCAACTCAGTCAACTCAGATAATACTCAAGAACAAAAACTCATTCAAACTGTACTTGAGATGGCCATTTTTTCCATACTCAGTAGGATCTTTTGCAGGACACGCTATCATTTTATTGGCCATTTTTGTGCCTTTCCTGAAACTAGGGTTCTCAGTATAGACACACGTGGATTTTTCTGCCTTTGAGAAAAAAGACTTCCCGAAGACTGTGATAACTAACTGGTAGCTATGTGTGTGATATGAGCATTACTGATTGTAGAAGTCAATGTGTGCACACCATAGTCTGAGACACTTTTCACGAATCTCTGAGCGTAAAAGGGGTTTTGAATATTGAAATATTGAAGCGTTCCTGTGGTTCAGGTGCTATCGTGCTACATGGGCAGGATATTGTAGCTGATGCTGGAAGTTGTCTTTCCTAGGTGTCACATGCTGCCAATTTACAGAGGGGCTCAGAGGAGCAGCCTACAATTTCTTCAGCCTCCTCTCTTGTGCCTAGGCACTGCAAGATGCCTCTGTGTATGCTTAGGTTTATTGGTCTGTGGAGGATGTAATGCTTAAGAATGTCAGCATGCCCAGAGAAGCTGCAGATGCCCCATCCCTGGAACTGATCAAAGCCAGGTTGGATGGGGCTTTGAGCAACCTGGTGTAGTGGAAGGTGTCCCTGCCCATGGTAGAGGGGTTGGAACTCAATCTTCAAGGTTGCTTCCAACCCTAACCATGCTATGATTCCCCTGAAACTTCTCTTAATGCAAACTTTGACTTACAAAGTAAAGGACAAAGATATCTTTGAGGAATGCAGGAAATAATATGCCTATGCTTTATTTCATCATAATTAAAGGAGAATTAAATGAAAAAAATTTATTTGATTTCAGCGTATTGCCTAGTTCCCTCAACCAACCAAAGCAGGGACAAAGACTTTTCTGCTTTTATTCCCATTTCACAGCAGGATTTCTGCTAAATGAAGGTGGTTTTTTTTAGTGGCTTGATTGATCTCATTTCATATCTCTTACACTTTTTTAATCTTTCTCTGATACCAGTCATGAGTACACCTTTTGAATACCCCTCTCTGTTGATGGACTTCAAATGAACTGAAAAATCTAGGCATCATTTCATAGGTCATTTTTCAGTGGAAATGCTAGTTGCTGCAGTGCTGCTCCCCCCAATATTCACAGGTAATTCCTGTCACTACCACCACAACTGGGTAAAACACAAAAACAAAATGCAAAGATGCCTTTTCCTAACAGGTTGGGGATGGCATGGTATTTAACACAAATTTTAAAGGATTATGAACAAGAATACTAATGCATAACATTAAATAACATACAATTTCAAAACTATTTGTATACAAACAAAATAGGTCAATGAATACAGCTAATTACTAGCACCTGAAGTGGACTAGAGATAGCAAAAATGAAGCAAGTTAATAAACAGCTTAAATGACCTTTAAAATGGGCATTGAGCTCCACTTTAATGATCAGGCAAATAGCAATATATTCCATTTTTGGAGCACCTGAAGTTTGGAACAACCCATCAACAAGGAGTATAAGAATAAGGTTGTGAGAAAAGTTTCCCTTTCATGTGCAAACAGAGGTATTGCAGTGCAAAGTTACACCCATATGGGTCAGTGATGAAAACTGCAAGTGCTACCGTAGCTCTAGGTAGCCTGGCTTTCCAGAGCTGTGAGGAGTCAACAGAATTGTGGCTGCTTAACTACTTCCAGTAATTTGCTCTCCTAGGCAGTTACCTACTCAATCCTGAGTAATGCAGCCACCCAACATAGGACAAAATTCCAATAATAATTATTATATCACAATTTCATTTAGAGTATTTGCATATTAGACGCTTTCATTGCTGGATAAATGTTTAACCAGTTTTGTTCAGCACACTTACAAAATCTTGTTGCTAAGAGGACAAAACCTGTTGCCAGATTTTGCAGGCTTTTTCCTCTTTCACTCCCCCATCCAGGGAATGATGAACAGCATAGGACCAGGAATTGGAAATCCTGGAGATTGGAGATACAGGAGTGGAAATCCTGTATCTCAAAAACCTAAGGGCTGTAAAGGCATCACCAAAAACTGCTCAGAGCATAATTGCCCTGAGAATGCCTTATCAGCATCAACATGAAGCTTGCTATATATAAAACTTTAACAGCAACTCCAGCAATGCTGCTGTCGTAGTATGATTCAGAAAGCTGAGCACATGTCTTCTTTAGCACAGAGAACGCTACAGGGAGAGTATACCCTGAGTAGACTCAATCAAGGAGAAGAGATGAGGATGAGCCTATGGATCAGCAATTATGATTACCCAGAAAAGGATCAAAAAACATTATGGATGCTGCTTGAAGCCATGGATAAAATGGCAACTGCTGTGAAGCAGTCTTCTCTTGTCTGTGTATGGAGGGAAGATTCTAGTCCTTCCTACAGTCCTCTCAAGCAATCTAAGTTACTTGGAATTTGTTCAGGAGAAGGGTGAATTTTACCCTGAAGGAAGGAAGCATTATAGATTCAACATATGGGACCATATGTCATTGTATTGTTTCCAAATGTTTCTTTTTGAGCTTTTTCCCTCCATTGCTAACAGATTATTTCGCCACACATTTTCTAGAGAAGAAGGGGGTTTCATATTCCCATTTCTTTCATTTAGCCACTATTAAATCTATATCAGTTTCATAATACTGTTTTTCAACATTATTTCATCCTTTGTTTCAAACATGCACACTATAAGTGAGGCAAGTGCTTTTAATATGTTGTTCAGGCACTGCCAAAGTCAGTGGCAGAAATAGAGAATACAAGCAGAGATGGTCCTAAACCAAAATATTCTACTTGTTTATAAGGCTGTTCAAAATCAAACCAAGCCTTTTGCTTGACTCTGAATAGAGGGAAGCCTGCACTGATGTTCGATTGTGAGTCTAATTAAACCAAAATTGGAGGTGTGGATTCTGCCCTCTCTTTGCTATGCAGATCAATATTCTCATGTAATGTAAATTGAGCTGGTCGGTATCTCCCTCTTTTCCTGTGATTTTTCTACTCCAGCCTTGGAGAAGAGCTCTGGTGTCCAGTGACATCTGTTCTAAATCATGCTTTGGAAAAAATGTAAATACAGAAAACTTGAGGTCAGACCCAGACAAAGCACTGGGCTAGCTCCCAAGGCCTCTCTACATCTGGGTTTGTTTGATGTCAGGAAGGCTGTCCACAGAGTCTTCAGTGATGGTAGCAAAAGATCCTTCATTTAAGGCTTTCCATTGATTTTTGCACAGGTACTGTAAATATTAAAACCTTTTGATGAGCTCCCTGTCTATAAAAATCTGTGGCTGGCTGGGTGCTGGCCTCTTCTGAAAAGGAGAATGTCCTGAGGAGCACAAATTCTTCATCCTGTCCAAGTGAGTGGAGACGATCTTTTGTGAGCTTCTCCAGCCTCAGCCACTCCCATACTTGTCATCTTTTTTATAATTAGTTTTTGTTTGTGTCTAATTCTGGTAGTGTTTGGTTGCCTGTCTGCACAGGCCTGCATAGTTCCCAGACCTTAATTTATCAGAATTGATAGATTTAAAAGATGCAACATTTTGCTAGGCAGTGATAGCTTCATGTTGGACTACTTGAAGGCAACATTGCAGAAGCAAGTGCTGAAGGCCACAGTCATAAAAGAGTTCAAGTGCCTAAAACAGTCTATTGAACTGTACAGAGCGGGCATCAGCAGACCTTAGATTCATGGCTGTGTTAGAAAATTGCCCTAGGCATGGGATAGTAAACTTCTTGGTCTCTGTAAGCTTGATAGAGTTCCTTTTTGTTTTCCTATTCTAAGGCCTTTTGGTACTGTTCTGGGCATTATTGTTTCCCCAAGATGAATAACTGTGAAAATCAAGCTCTGTTGGAAAAGCCACAGAGAAACAGAGACTTCTTAACTAGAAAACAGCTTTACAATGTGGAGTTGGCATACATTTTAAATTTTTATCGAGTGTGTATTTACCAATTAGTCAGCAGCCTGAGCCAGTGGGTTTAATGAACTTTGTGTGATTTATGCATAGCTTTTATTAATTGTGCCAATAGGGATAAACACTGGATACAAATAGATGCAGATGTCTCACTTCTTTCTCCTTTAAGTGATACTATTTCTTTTCATTAAACTACTTTATTTTTATCTACTGTGTTAGAAAGTGATAATTTCTTACCTTCTGTATTACTGTCCTTCCAAAGGTAAGGCTCAAAACTTTCACCAATCCATATTCTCACTCATCTGGGCTATGCCCATGGCCAATACAGAAGTTCAGAGAAGAAAGCATTTTCTCCTTCTCCCCTTTCTCCCATCAGTGGAATATACATTAAATAGTAAGTAGGCCACAGAAACAGAGAGCATATGAATGACTTGAGATCCTGGTAATTTGAGTAGTCAGAGAAAAAGGGGGCCAGCACCTGGCTTTCAATCTCTGTTTGAATGAATATTTAACTACTTTATGTAAAGTGGCACACTTTCAACAAAGGAGGCTGAAAGAAACCTACCTAAGAGTATTTTCTAATCCAGCAGTTAGGCTACTCTCCTGAGAAGCATGATGTTTGGGTTCAGGTCCCTGTACCAAATCACTTAAAGGAGGTGCTTGAAGCTACATCTTTTACAATCTAAGAACACGGCCTAATCACTGAGTTTTTGGATATCAGGGGTGGCAGCACTACCTCCTCTGTTTTGAGAAAGGAGTCCCCTTGTGACAAAATCAAAATGTTTTGTTTTTTGAGATGCCAGAATGAATTCTTTCAATATCTCTGAAGTTTTTTCATGTAATTTCAGCTGAAACTGTTAGTTAATATGACCTGAATTCACCAAAAAAAAAAAAAAGTTTCTGTTGCCCTAAAATTCCAGTATTAGTGAGGGAACAAATTGATAAAAAAGAAGCCTCACAAACTTCTAACTCAGGTTAGACACTCTACAGTTGCCTGGTCATGGCTCTTCCTGAACAGAGCCCATCAATGGCTGTACTTTATGGTTTTTATTGGGATGCATCCCTTCCACATAGGTGGAAGTTCTTCTCCTTTAGAAGTAAGGAGGACTGTGATCTTGAGTACCCAGAACTGAAAGAAGATTTAAATTATCCTGCTGCAGAATGCTAATGGTCAAAAAGTAAGAACACCTTTCAGTAATCTTGAAGCATTTTCATCCATTAAATGCCATTTGGAACTTACACAACTAAAAACTAGGCTATTTTTAAATATAAAACCCTTTATGCCCATTGGCAAGTGTAGTGAGATCATTTTATTGACTTTGTGTGCTACTTCAGTAGTTTCTCATCTTCAAATGATCTTTTGATACCATCAAAAGAAAAAAACCCCAAAACCAGAATCCAAAACATAGTTAGTTTTTGTGATGTCATTGACTTTTTTCCCTCATTGAGTATGGACAATAAGCACGTTTTTCTGATGTTCTAAGTTAAATTGCCAAAGTTCTATTTTTATTAGATGTTAGAAATATGTTTGGGTGCCATAGTAGTTACACTTTGCAGCAGCAGAGTACTACTTATTCACAGATTTGCCATAAATTCTTTAAAATTATAAAATGAAATTATAAGGATTTTTGGTTTTGTCCTGGTGTTTCTACATGAAGGACAGACTTTGCCACCTCTTTAGTGGTGTGATATATGATAGGACATGAAACATTTGCTTCTAACTATTTTAATTCCAGAAACAAAACTAGAAAAGGCAATCAGCTGTGCTCTGTCAGCTCCATGGTCCTCTTGGACCCTCTCTTACATTGGAGTTTCTCTGAACTCGGATGAGCTCAGCCTTCTTTTGGTGAGCCCAGGTTCCCAACTAGTGTTTGGGCACTCAAGTCTTTCTAGAGCAGTGGCATAAGCTTCTGCTGTTTCTTGTATAAGGGGAGCAATGTATCATGGAGCTCTTCATAGTAGGAATTACTTTCTCTTCCTCTCTGTGCATTGAGCTGCAATGAAAAAAAGTAATGATGATGTTGAGCATGTCATCATTAGACATCTGAATTTAATACTTCGGCAGAGCTAACTGGGAAATTCATCCCTCACATTTTTTGTGTGTTCAAATGGGTATCCTATTCCTGGCTGTCTGCAGCCATGGAGGAAAGAGAAAGAAGGAGGAGTGTAATGAAGACATTGGCCCTTTGCTGGCACTGTCAGCACTGTCAGTGGTACAGGCACTCCTCCTCACAGGCCACACAGCAGCTGTGTAGCCAGCCTGCCCACATCCTACTCTGCAAGGGTTTATGTTGAACCGCAGTAACCGGAGTCCTTCTTCTCTGAAAAATAAATACACAAAACATGTAAAGCTGAGACTGCATGTGCCAAAACAGCTACCTAATATATTGTGTATCTCTGCACAAACTTTCCAGATCAAGTCCTAACAACAGAGATTGATTTGCAGAATGCAAAAAAAAAAAAGTATGATAAGTGTAGTTAACCTCTCCTATGTATTTTACGAATAAAAATAAGCATTTATGGTTCTGTATAAATAATACTGTGGACAATGCTAGCAAAATGGTGAAAGAACAGTAATTTGTTTTGGACAAACGTGTTATTGATTGAGAGTAAGAAAAAGGGATAAATCACTAAAAGTAACATTTTAAGGAATATTATTGCCATCTCATAAGGCCTCACATGATTTATCGTTATGCATTGGATAACACATTGACTTCATGTAGACTGCTGGCGTGAATGAGTGTTTGCAGTAAAAACTGATATTCTTGTTTTCCTAAATGAAGTGTTATAGATTGTTTTCTTCTATTAATTTCCATCTTCAGAGAAGAAAAAAATATTTTTGGCACCTCTTATTTTTGTGTCTGCATTTTGAAGTTACTAATAATGCAAAATGACCTAATCAAAAATGAAATGTGTGACAAGAGGGAGATAATCTGCTGCTCTAGCTTATGAAAGCAAACAATGAACTGTAACTTAAGGTCTACAAGTCATGTTTCTTTCCTTTTTTCCCTACGTTATAATTTAAATGTTTTTCAAAACTCATAGTTTTATGTGTCTCTTTAAAGTAATTTATGTGGTTTGTACTTTATTTGAAAACATGAATTTTGCTGATTATCTTCAATTTGCTTTTGTCCACCCAACAGTCTTATATTCATTTAAATTAGACAATGATGAGCAGCTACACATTGATTCATACTCTCCATGGAAGCACAAGTTATTCTTACATTTGGTTTGTTGAAAAACCTAGCATAAGAATTTTTCATCAAAGGTTAGCCTTAAGTACTCTTACATATTATTGTGTGTTGATAGAAAGTATATGGCTGTCAGTTATCTCTGACTTAGAACTGCTTCACTAGTTAATTTGAGTATTGTGTAGATAGACTGAGTGATGAACTTTAAAAATCTACCATATCTTCTATGAGTGAAGAGAAATGCATATTTCTCTCTGCCCATGGCCTTTTACTTCACAGTGCCCTTTAATAATGGGAATAATTAAGATAGTCCTTTCTAAAGACTGGAGTTAAAATTCTGCTGCACATTTTCATTTTATTCTTATTTCTCTAAGCCATGTTAATATTAAAGTGTTTTTCTGTTACTTTCCAGTTTTTCTCTTGTATTCTTATGCTTAGTGTTGGGTCTGGCTTTAGAGGAACTAGTTCTAGTGGTGAAGGTGTGTACCCATGTTAGTGTTTTCAGGATATGAGCCTGCCTACTGTGGCCAAGATATTTTCATTATTATTATGGCATTACTTCAGTAGGAGACTTTGATGACGGTGTTCACAGCAGTAAAGCTGATTTTTAGGTTTTGTTTCCATGGGAAAGTTAGTATAGAGTAAGCCATAATATAAATTTATGATATAGCAACTCAATGCATGCCAGTGCTTTGCAGAGCTGCTCAAGCTAGATGTGAATCAGAGCCCGGAGGCAGTATAGCTGGATGAGTGCAGTGCCGTGCCTAAGCTAATTAGTCCTACTGAGAAGTAGGATATGTTATGGAAGAGAGTTATGTTAATATGGCCATACTTCCTGGCTGTCCAAAAGAGAGGAATCAGAAGTGGCATTCTGTGGCAATAGGTACACTTGCAGTGCACCCATTTGTTCATATTGTAACTCTGTGGGGTCCTTTGTAGGTCATCCACAGAAGGAATTAGCGCACAGTAATTAGTAAAGTGTTAATTCACAAACTTTGCATACTCTGCAATACCCACAGACCCAAGTACAGAATCAGGACACAAACAGATTTTGATGTTATATCACAAGCTACTCTAAAGGGATATGCTATTCAGTAGCAGCCAAGAATCTAGTATAGACTTGTAAGAAAGGGGTTGAAAAAAAACCAAATATCTGGAGTAATTAGGAGGTGGAAAACATTTCCAAATCAACTCCACAAGAAATTCCAGAAATCACTTAACCTGTATTTTCTGGAGTGACAAGAAATTCCGTGTACCTGCATGGTACATAGAGGACCCTGATTTCCCTGAAGTGGTAAGCTGGGTTTAAAAATCAGCCTTTCTAGTGCCTCAGTTTGAACCCTGAAATCAGTGCTCGATTTGCTAAAGAAGAGTTCATCAAGTTCTGAGGAATAAAATGTCATCAAAGTCACTTGAATTAATGACATATTTATGCAAGAAATAAAGAATCTAACTAATTGCATAGCATTTACCATTTTTAAAAAGTACACTCAAGTACAATGATTGTGTTCAGAGAGGAATATAATACACTGAGCTGATATATTAATGCAAGCTGTGCCCTCCCAAGAACAGTGATTTTAGAACAAAACAACATAGTGTCACATAGGCAAGTCACTATAATATCAGCAGGTCAGCTTATTTTATTTGTGTATGTGCACATGTGTACATCTTCCTCTGTTCCCATGAGCTGAAATCTTCACCAAAATTTTCTTTAGAAGCATTTAGGAAAGACTGGATGAAAATTATACAGATTCTGTGTGATTTGCACTCCCCAAACTCTTACTATAGGTGGTATTGCTAAATACCATGAAATATATGCCTTAAATCTGCTATATTATTACTGACATCCCAGGGTTGGAACTCTTTGCAGGCCTCCCTCATTTTTCTATAAAGATCTCTTCTACATTTTCTGAATTTACTTTGGTTTTACTAAACACTCCCATCTCCTACTTCAGGATTGAAGATAAGGAGCTTCACCACTGAAAATGATGGGCCTTTATTTTTATATGTGTCTAGCATTCTTCCGCTAGATTCATAGTGTGAGCTGTCAATAGAAGGTTGGGATTTGGATTTGGAACTAGTACAAAAAAAAAACCTAGATGCTCTTTCACAGGTTAACAGACATCTTTAAAGCCTGAAGGTGTTTTCTACTCCTGCATATTTTTCAAAAGCTGTTACTGACTGAATATGTTGCTTATGCTTCTTCAGTTTCTCTTTAAAAATATTCCTTCAGAATTTAGTGGCCTGAGTTTGATCTGTAAATCACTTCTGAACTATCACTAATTTAGGTTCCCAGTAGCACTTAACAACCCCTTAAATAAAGGGATTGCTGTAGAACTTAGGTCAACAGCATTAGTTTCCTTTATCTAGCCAAGAAGATACTTCCTTTACTTCCAACATTTACAAATGTCAGACCAAAGTACTGTAGCAACATCAGGAAGCAAATATCTAACTAGTGATATATTTACAATCTTCAGTCACACTTGCTTTCATACCTCCCTTAAAAGTTACTGCTGCCAACTACCTTGAATTCAGAAAAAAAACCCTTCTTTCTTAATGAAGAAATCTACTGAGAGTTTTATCTTGGGCTTCTACCATTTATTCTTTGAAATATATGCTGAATCTGCTACACTCAAATTTGAGATACTAGTTGTATCAATATGGACCCATGGTTTCAAGCCTTTAGATATGCAAATTGTGTTTCTGTAACGAACAAAACCTTAGAGACCACGTTGTTGTGGTTCCACAGAGCCTTTATTGCGCCTCATCATTATGCTAAATTAATACAAATTTCCTGTGTGTCCAGAATTCAAAGTCAATCAAGTGGCCTAATCTCTGAGGGCATGGGATAAAAATGCTATTATTACAGTTTGGAAGAAGGTGAGGGATTACCTTTAAATGTATCCAGGCTATATGCTACAACAGCAACTCTGAAACACAGACCATTATGAACCACATCTTTAATAGACTGTGAACTTAGAGATTGCCTCCTGCCCTACTTTTAAATGCACAGACTAACTCCCCACAATTGTAGGATGCTTTGGCAAATTCAGAAGTTGGCTCTGTAGAGAAGTAGTATTAGGAAGGTATTTGTGATTTGTTACTCTTCTTTAATGCACTGAATATTTTGACTATTTTAAAAGTTAATCTCACTGTTTACTTTTCATGTTTGTTTCATCTTTTTCTCCATATGCTTTGCTTTTCTTAGCTAGAATCCACAAGGTGAACCAGTGCCAATTGGCCAGTGAGTTGTCTGAAGCATATTAGCACATGAGATGCAGCTCTTAAGATCCACAATCAGCAGTTTGAAAACTTGTGTATTAGTAGCTCCAAATGTGCTTTGGAGACTATCTCTAAAATTGATGATACTGTCATGTTATTTAGGATTTGTACTCTAAAGTTGCCAAAGCTATTTATTTAATCATATTACTAAATCATCATCCTAATTCTTCTTTGAAGAAATAGCTGCCATCCTATTGTGCAGAAGTATCATGAGTTGCTCCATTGTTGATGTTGTGTTTGTGAGAATTTTTTTGATAGCTTTTGTTTCTGACAAATTTTGAAAATTTCTCATACCTCCAACATGGTGCATGGTTTTACTCTGGAAGACAGGGAAGGACAAAATATTCACTTAAGATGCTTTCTAATCCAAATTTCTTTAACGTCACTAAATAAATAAACGGCATCAACAGTCTGAGTCCCAACCATGGCATAATGCTGAAGAGACAAGCCTGCACCGTGGCTAACCTCTGAGTGCACAATGCCTGTGTAGGTGTCTTAGGATAGGTGTTTCTACTTTGTCTTCATCTTTGCACAGAGTTTCATCTTTGGCCTCCCAGAAGCTCAGGCTGATCTGGTGCTCTGCTGGCAAAGAGGAAAATGTAATACAACCTTCCTGCCATAAGCAGTTAAAGTTGATCTTGAAATATCTTTACAGTGAAGATTCTGATATTTGCCTTGTGAGAAGTTACCTCAGCCTCCATTTCAAGTGCCTCTTAGGGATTTGTTCTGCTTGAATTTATTTATTTTAAGTTGCTTTCTTTCCTGGTCATTTGAATATTAGCAACCTTACACACACATACAAATACAAAAACAAAAAAATCAACAAACGGAAAAACCCACTCACACATAAAAAAGAAAATTTCCAGTCCCATCCAAATCTATTTGTCCTAATTTTTTCTTTCTCATAGTAACCAAGAGGAAAAGCCTAGGGTATAGTACAAAAGTAGGGCAAGCAGAGATATTTGCCCAGAACACTCTCCAGCCAAACATGGTTTGTCGCTCAGGGATGTCTTGATCTGGAAGTGATCTCTTCATATTTAATTGCTCTTGGTAGGCTTTTCTGCTGTGAAGTTCTTCATTAAATTGTACTGATCATACAGCATTGCTCAAACAGTGAGAGAGACATCACTTAGCTCACCTGACAATGTGGGATAGATATTTTTTCTCACCTGGTGGCTATTGTATTAACCAGGTCCTCTAGAACTAGGAAATAGGCTGTGATACGTAGTAATTCCAGCATACCTGGAATGACCTGGTTTTCATCAGTAACTGTCTCTTTTGAAAAGATCACAAGCCAACTGTATTGTGGGATTCATCCTCAGCAGCATGGCCAGCAGATCATGGGAGGTGATTCTACGCCTCTACTCTGTTCTTGTGAGACTCCACCTGGAGTGATGCATCCACCTCTGGGTTTCTGAGCACAGGAAAGGCATCAATATATTGGTCCAAGTTTGGAGGAGGGCCACCAACTTGATTATAGGGGTGGAGCACCACTCCAATGAAGAAAAGATGAGACAATTGGGATTGTTCAGCCTGGAGAAAAAGGTGGCTTTGGAATGACGTAATTGCAGTCTTCCGTACCTAAAAAGGGGGCTCACAAGAAGGAGGGAGAGGAACTTTTTACAAGGAAATGTTGTGTCAGGACTAAGAGAATGGCTTCAGACTGAAAGGGGATAGGTTTAGATTAGATATGAAAAAGAAAATATTTATTCTGAGGTTGCTGAGACACTGGAATAGGTTGTCCAGAGAATTTGTAGATGCCCCATCCGTGGAAATGTTCAAGGCCAGGCTGGATGGAGCTCTGAGCAACCTGGTGTAATGGAAGATGTCCCTGCCCGTGTCAGGGAGGGTTGAAACTAGGTGATCTTTAATGCTCCTTCCAACCCAGGCCATTCTGTGATTTTATGAATTGATCAAAAACTGCCACAACCACCTTGGGTCAAGTTTGAGGAAGGAAAGAAAAATAATCATCAGTTAAGTTTTCTGCATTGTCAGTAAGTAGTTTCTTTCATTCAGATGGTTTGGCATGAATTATTTTTCCCTGAAGTTACAGTTGCATTTGTGTAAATCTCTTGTACTTTGACTAATTGCCACACCTCAGGAACCCACTATTAGATGTTATTATGTTCAGGGCTTATAAGGGCTTCTGTATATTCAATATATAAGAAGACGTCTTCAGGACCATACTTGTAGAAGTTTGCTGTTTGCTGACAGCTTTGAATCTTACCCCTGTGAGTCAATGATAGTTTCATTCTTCAGTATGCTTTGTTTAATCTCTGCCTTTTTCCTCCACAGTCAAATCACTCACAATAGAAACTGAAAGAACTAACAATTACTGAAGGATCAGAACTGTGTTGGAAAGAAAAAAACTGCAAAAGCCAAGATTCTAACTATTTATGGATCTTGTTTCCCAACAAAATGCATCTAAAAGCCATTGTCTCAGGGTTCAGAGACAGCTAAATGATTGATTTCACATAAAATATTTGTTGTTCTAATTACAGTGTCATCTGGGTCGTTGGCAACAAACAGATGCAAAACCAGCCTTTACATACCATCTTGAAAAACTTCTGATTTGCTTAGTGTGCTTTATAATCTAAAGCATATGGCTTTGCACATAACTGCAGTATCCAAAATGAAGCCGTACGTAATGAATCACTGGCTGGAAGAAAATGCATTGCTTCTGTTACAAGTTCTTTCAGTGTGTGTATTCAAATGGTTCTGTTTAGAGTTATAAACAAAAGGGTATGCTCACAGTTTCAGCAGTGTGTTACAGATTCTGGGATGCACATGACATCAAAGAGGCTACACTAATTTCCCTAGAAGTCTATGGCTCTTGGCACTATGAGCACACTCCATCTGAATAAACAGAATTCTAGTTCACCACAATTGTGTGGGGGATCCACGGTGATCGTGAAGCTTGGTTTTGTTTTATTTTATATCTTTCTATAGGACTTTTTATTTCATCAGATTCTGTGTATTCAGTGAATTGGGTAACTACATTTGAGCAATAGACTACAAAGCAGTTGACGCTGAAAATTATTAAATCTAATATATTATTCTTACCTTATTCTTAATGAATCCAGGTAAGAGCTTTAAGTATAATGGAGTTGCTAAGGATTAATCATTCCTCTAAGCATTAATATATATATATTTTTTAAGTAATTACCATCCTTTCCATTAGCAACAATTATGTGAAGATTCAGTAAGATATTTTGTGAGTTAGCAAGGGCTGAGGTCTTGTAGCTCCTCAAAGCATGTCTGATTTATTGTTCTTTCCATGCTTGCTTGTCACTAGCGGCATGGAGAGTGCCAGCTCCTATAAATATTCCTGGACACTCTTATGTACAGGAAGGGACCAAGGGAATTTGGTGGCAGGAATGGTTCCCATCGTACTAGATCTCATTATATCAACAGAATAGATGGCCTTATTGAGCATTTGCGGACATCTGAAGCTACTGGTAGGTAAGCATGAAATATTCTGGAGAGAATTACAATTGTTTAATAGTATTATGTCAATATGCCTCCAGGCTCCTGATGTTACTAGATTAATTTAATCCTGTGATGCCAGACCATAGGTTCTACTGCTTCCCATTAATGGTTTTTATTCCCTTTTCTTCTTTTCCTTAATTTCTCAATACCTTACTTAATCGGGGGGGGGGAGGGGGGTTGAGGTTGGGTTGTCTTTTTCCTCTTTCCTCTAGTTTTCTCTTTTCCCTCTTACTAACCTCAGAAAGGAAAAGAATGTAATGGAGACATACCTTATTACTCAAGTCACCAAGGAGTCTTCTCTTTATTCTCTCTTACCCTCTGTTGTTGCTTCTTGCTGTGGTTTTGCCTGTACTGAGATTAAAATTTTAGAGAGACAGTGTTTTTATTTCCTATCAGCCTCCAGCATTTTTGAACTGAACTACCATAATATAATAGAATTTATAGTATGTCACATGGACATGATAGCATCATTATTTCCGAATGAAACTCCAGGTTACAGTAGGTGTTTAGTGAAGCCTATTAGACCTGTTATCCTGTCCTTGTTTCTGATACTTTTCTAGTTGGTAGCATTAACAGGCAATGTACAAATACCCTATGATGTGGGTCAGGTATCTCTTAATGTGTGCCTATACTAAAGTCACTGACTGCAGCTTAGTACAGGGATATGCAGGATAGTTCTGCACTAATGGGATTGAGTATGGCAGGCAGACACAGCAGGAGCTCAGTGGGGACTAACTGCTGGATATTCATTCTGCTTCCCAGGCACATGTTTCATTTTACTCCTATTTTGCACTTTTTCCTGTTTTGCACGTAAGATATGACACAAATTTGTGCAAATGGTGGAGAATCATGGCAATGGAAAAGGAAGGAAAATACATTTGTATGAATGCTCATAGCCTAATATCATTGTGTGCCCTTTGTAAATCACTCTTTTTAAAAATAAAGCTGAAATAATGAAAATCATGAAGTCTACTTAATTTGCAGCCTTTTTTACTGCATAAGTGATGTTCAGTCAGTCACATTTAACACTGATGTGAGTGGGACCGGAATCATTAGCCCCTTGAGTCCTGTCCTTGAGGACTTGCACAGCACGCAGTAAAATGTAGCTGTTCCTTGAAGTCAACATACTTCACGTTATTATCCACTAGCATCCAGTCCAGGAGTAGGATGTATATTATCATTGTTTGTGAGGTAATTTCTGCATTTGCCAAGACTTCAAGAGGAAAAGTGAAGTTTACTTGCTGCCTTGAAAAATGATTCAAAACTGGAAACTTGAAAACATGAAAATACATATAAATTATCAAAGGAGAACAAAGACAAGTTTTTCCACAAAAGTCTTCTCCCCAGGCTATAACAATGCTTTACATAGGCATGATCAATATATCCAGGCTTGAGAACCAAAGTCTTTTGGAATAAATTAGACTGGCAGGAAAAGAAACAAACAAAGAACAAATTAACATGATTTTAAACATTGCTTAAATTTTCATGAATGTAGACCTTGAGATGTTATGATGAGATCCCATGAGTCTGTGCTAATATTTGCTTATAATTAAGGGTTGCACTTTCATGTTTCATCTGATATTATAGATTGGAAATCAGCTACATGCTTACTATTTTTCTTGGTCATAGTGATTTCTTTACTTTATTTGCTTATTCTTAATAATATATATGATTCCTTAAATGGCCCCATTACCTTTCCTGTAACAAATTGCCCCTTCCCGTACTCTAAATCTCCTAGTTTGAGTAATTAGGAAAAAAGTACCCTTCCTGTGATACTAGATTTCTTCACCTATAGCAGAAAAGGACACAAGACTAACCCCTCCCAAATCTGCTTTGGGTAAATGGCTTCAGAAGGAAAATGAGTGTACTCAGCTCCACTCCTCAATATGTGTTGTGGTGGATGAATCCCTTCAGCAAGGGAATTGGCAACACAGCCTCTTTGGGGCACTGACACATTGGCAAGGAGCCCTTGTGTGCATTCCTTGCAAAAAAAGTAGCATGTCAGCCGGTGTTTAGAGCTCCTGATGTGCCACACCACCCTTAAAACAATCTGATTCACATCACTTTACTTAACAAGTTCCAAATGCAGTTAAGGTGCTTCCTCACCATTTCTGTGCAGAATTCCCCATATAGGAAAAATTAGCAATATTTGGCAAGATTTTCAGCATCAAGAGGTTTTTGAAGCAAGGGTTTAGTCATTAAGAGTTTATGGAGACTCTAACTTCATTTCAGCAAGCAAAATCTGATGACTCTGTTCCTCAGACATGGCTGCCCAGTGCCTGGTACCCATGCTTTCAGTACTGAGATAATCAGGACAAAAAGGAAATCTAAGATAAGATCTTCACTGAGTATCATGCAAGTCGTCTTCCCCATGGGAAGTCATTAAAAAAATACATTTTTGCAACTGCTGTTTTGAAAGCATTGGTCATGGCCCAAATCCTAGATGCCAAAATCCATGTGTCAGTGCTAAAGTTTGAAGTCTTTTGTTAAACCTTACTGTTTGGAAGTTTGTGCATTCCTGAAAGAGTCCTTTGCGGTTTATGGAAAGGATGGATTTTTAAACAGAAAAATCTTCTAAATAAGGTAAGATATAAGAAATGTGCTAATCATCTCCAAGCCAAGAGATGTCATTAAAAATGTCAGTATAGTGGATATGGTGGCTTATTGAAGAAAAATATTTTCATTTCAGCCATAAGAAAACAAAGAAGAATCACATGGAAATTCAGAAATTATATCCCAGAATTTAAAAGATGAATACAGATCTTCTGCAGACTGAGACTTCTGATAAAAATCACATTAGAGATATTAATTCTTGTTAAGCTAGATGTGATCTGTATCACATCTTCAATAGTTTTTAAGTTTTGCTTAAGTCAAAACATGCCTTTTCTAAAAGCTTCTAGTCTCAACCTGATTTCCATCATACTGCTAAATATTTTTTTCTCCTAATTGATTGCTTTCAGTATGGGCTGTTATTTCTGGTCTAAAATCTTCTTCTGCTTCTGATCATTAGTATGTTTAGACTTCTGTCTTCAATTGTGAAGAAACCTCCACCTTCTGATAGGGGTTTACACTTGCTTCATATCTCCTCTTCACCTTCTTTTGAAAAGAGTGAAGTAGAAGAGTCTTACATTTCTTGCCATGTGGCAGATTTTTCAGAGTTCAAGTTGTTCCCGTTCTCAAAAAGTTCTGCCCTTTATTGCATCCACTTGAAAATAATTCTGTATCCAACAATGAAACTGTTTTTCTGTTTCTGTTGAGTAGTCTTCTCCTCTTTGCACCCGGTCTTATTTCATATTCAGCTGAATATCTGCAGTTCCCAAGTCTCTCCTGGAGACACTGCTTTCCAACTATGTAATTCCCAGTTCATAAAAATGTATCTTGAATGTCTGACTTCACATTTACTTGAAAAAATATATCTTTTAAATCTGTCTGAGCTCTGCAAGTCTTGTTTTTCTGGCTTGGGCTCTTACGTATCAAAGAAATAAAAAGGATGATCAACAGTGGTAATAGAGGACTAAACAGAAACACCATCAGTTTCTTTACTCATAAATACTTTCTACTCAAACAGATTGATCTGGTAACCAGGTTCTATTTCTCTTCACTGTGAGCCACATCTATTTTGTGGAGTCTTTAGGGAAGCATCCACGTGAGCCTGCTCATTCACCTATCAGCCTCTCTGAGCTGAAGCGAGATGAGGATGCCCAGAACCTCAGCTACCCTGCACCCAGATCAGCTGCCATAGTGCACTTGGCAGAAAGCATTTTGCCTGTTCTCTGTTATTTCTACTCTGCAGTAAGGGATTTACCAAATAACAAATTGTAACCTAAGAAATTTCTATGCTCAGTGTTATAAGAGAAGGTTTTCTTCCAGGCAAAAGGGGGTCAGATGTCTTTCTTAAAAAGTGATGCTGAAGGACAACCTGAAGAAAGTGCATTTGCTCACCTCTCATTTGGTCTCTAAATTTGCAGCAAACTAAGGAGCCTGGACATGCCAGAGGCCCTTGGTACAATTTCTGTGCAATATAGACAATAGCTTGTTAATGATACGGGTGCTGCTACTATTGCTATTAAATTACAAGTGACTTTTTTCTTATTGGTGGCTTATAATTTGTCATCAAAGCAAAATACTTTAGAATAGCATTTAAAATGCCTATTTAGCTGCTGAGTGTTGAGCACATGTTAATACCATTTTCTCCAGATATGGTAGTTTATGATAAATGTTACCAGATTTTGTACTGTTCATGTAGTGTGCAACTAAGACAAATGGGCCCACTGAAAGGGTATTTCCTTTGGAGAACGCAAGCTGCAGACCACCCATAGGATACACAGAAATAATTAAGTGTTGGGATAAAAGGGTAGAGCAAAATATTAGTGACTCAGAATCATAATGAATAAAAGACACTAAAAAAACCCAGCCTATATATATATGTGTGTTTTGAAAAAAAAAAATGTGAAGGCCTCAAGACCACTTAGGGGAAAGGAAAAAAAAAAACCTACCCCATCACATTATTGTACTGTTTAAAAATTCCTAAATTTTGTGTGCTGTTTTTACTTCTGGCAAGCTGCAGAGAGGTTTGTGAAATTATGCAAAACAGTGAGTACCTGAGTTTGTACCACCCTCTTTTTAGAATAAAAAGAAAAAAAAAAATCATGGAGAAGTATTTAAAAACTATATTATTGTAAGAAAAAAACTCAGATGGCCTTGTGAGTGAAAATATTGCTTGCAAAAATTGCAGACCCTGCTATCCTAAGAGAGAAAGCTCTAAGATCAGTTTGAGTAACTTCCAGAGCAGAGAGAGGCTAGAATGTCGTTATGACAGATCTTCTGCAATATTTTCAGTCTTCAGAGAGAACAAAATTACACTTATATCCAATCTGAATCATTGTGAAAAAAAATTTCAAAGAAACAGATATTTGGACACCCAATTTCCTCAGAATTTTTTTCTGGTACAGCCTCTGCCTTGTCTGGTTGTATAAAATACAGGCAAGTAATAAAGGTTCTGGCTCAGTCATTGCAATCTCTTAAGCAGAAATATAAAGGCTTACTTAACTTGAAAGTATAAGGTATTGAAGCAGTAGTTATTAAATTAGCAAGCAGCATGAGTATTATTTTAAAGTTTTTTTTGTATTAGTGGATAAATATAACCTTTCTCTATAAATCTGGGTTTCAGTTTTGGACCCAGCTCTGCAGTCAGTTCCCTGGTGGTCATTTAACGTACCGTCCCTCCCAGGTGTTGTGATGGAATGAAACAAATACTCCTCTCCCACACAGACATTACAGTTGCACACTGAGAGGAAATGAATATTTTTAAATTTTTATTATTGATTGGAAGAGAGAAAATCTCTCAGAACAGTCAGTCTTTTGGCTGAAAAGGCCAAAGTTCAAACATCTCCTCTACATTGTTCAGATTGCAGGTACAAACTATAAGCCTGAGTGCATAGTAAACCTCCTTTGTTATGTTACCTGCTCCTTAAGGCCAGATCTTGTCAATGGATTTTTGAGATTAGAGCCCTGCATCTGCAAAAGCCATATTAACGTCAATTTTGAAGTGTTTAAAGGAACTCACGCTACTTGATCTTTGTGCTGGCCTTTTGTATAGGAGCAAGTTCCTTGTGCAGTATGGAATGCAAATGTATAATATGTATATTTTTTCCCTCAGTGCTGCCAAATCCTGTTTTTATTCATCCTGTCACTAAAATAATTTTTACCGGGCAGATATGAGAAAAGTCAAAGGCATTGGGAGAATCATTTGAAAAGTAAATCACCTTTCCTTACCCCCAGAGTATCTTGT
This sequence comes from Aegithalos caudatus, assembly GCA_013389925.1. NCBI lineage: Eukaryota > Metazoa > Chordata > Aves > Passeriformes > Aegithalidae > Aegithalos > Aegithalos caudatus. The sequence goes on from WEIU01013736.1 coordinate 52,285, forward strand.
AGTAACTGACTTATCCTGAAAAGTTATCCTGTAATCCAAAGTATGTACCATGAAAAATACCTGATAAAATAGAATATAGTGCACCATAATGTTTTCTCCATAATACTAAAAGAGAAAAGAAAAAACAAAACCAAACAAAAACAACACCTACCCTTCAAAAAACTTATCAAGCTGTGAGTTCTTTTCAGAAACCCTTCTGAAATACTTCCTTCATCTTTAAATTCTGTCTTCCAGATGACTTTAAGCAACTGTTACTTTACAGCACATCACAAATTATATGAAGAAAGTGTAATTCCAGACTGATTCAGTTAATCTGATTAAACAGAGAGCCATGTCAAGAAGGTAGCCTTTTTATAGAAAGAAAATGATAATAGACTAAGTCTCGTCAGTCAAGAGACTTTATTACTATCTACTGTAGAAAAACTATTTTGTTGTTGCTGAATGATGCATTCCTAGCTAGTCACAATATACCTCATTTCCTGCTTAGATAACAGAAGATATTAAGAAAAAGCATGAAAGGAACTGTGTGATATAGATATACAGAAGAATAAAGAATGTTAAAAAGTTAAAAATAAGTTCTGCATAAAAACTTGCATTTGAACTAAATTTCAAAAGAGAAAGCAAAGATTCCCAAGTTTCTGTTTGCTTACTTAGGATAGAACAGACTTGCTAATAAATCAAGGACCAAACAGGACAGAAGAAAAGACTGTTTACAGACTAAAATGTGCTAAGACGTTCACAGCACCTGGCACAGCTTAAAACTAAATTGTGTTATCTTACTGTAGGTTCAGAAAACTGTCTTGAACAGAAGCTGAGAACACCTCGTCGACGATGTCAGCAGCCCAAAATGCTGAATAGCCCTGAGGATAACATGTACTATAACCAGTTAAATGTGAGTTCAAAGTGGCAATAAAGCTGTTTTACTGGCTTTGTTTCCAGTTAATAATTCTGTTATTAATACCTGTTTCAGCCCCTCCAGCCCCACCCCCACGTTCTTCTGCTCTCGTCTTGAACATGTGCTTATGCTCTTTATCTGTTGCTTTCATGTCAGGATGTCTGCCTTCACGGTGAATAATTGATGTGGTTTATCAAAGACGAGCAAGATGCATGCTTCATCAGGCTCACTTGAGCCCTTTGATCAAAAAAATTATGCTGTGACTTCTGATATTATCAGCATCTGCTTGCATTCAACACAAAATCACTTTGAATTAAAAATTAACGACTTGCTGCTTTGCTTTGACTGTGTGTTCTTGGCCCTCTCCACAGGGAACTCTAGAATATCAAGGGAGCAAGAGGAAGCCAAGAAAACTTGGGTAAATATCTATCTTCCTAGTTCTAAGCAACTGTAAACAGAAGAAGTCCTTTGTGATATTACAGAATATGCAAAACTTTCTAGAGAGGTTTCTAAAAATAAACAATTAACATATTTCTGTGCATTGACATTGGACATTTTCTGCAGAAGCAAATGTAAAACTTGCATGTACTGCTGTCTGCAGACACTAGAACTGATTCTTAAAAAATATGCTCCCCGGTTCTCTCTGTGTACTATTGCTACCAACAAAATAGCATTGTTCATATTTTAAAGTGTGTTTCACACAGTGAAAGGTGCCAGATGAGGGGTGTTAGAGCTGAAGGCCTGTGACCTAGAACAGTGCCAGAAGCCCTGCCAGCCCCACAGCAGCACACTCGCAGTGGGCCTCTGTCTTCCTGGGGGAGCACATGTGAGGAGCTGACAGAGAGGCCACTCAGCACAAAAGGGAGCTGCTCCTTCTCCTTTGAACTGAGTCAGTTCTCATTGCTACACAGGCAGTTACCACCGGTATAGGTAGAAGAAACTAGGCTGGCTCTTATACAGTTGCCAAAATATTCCCTTGCCTGATCCCATAGACCAGAGAGAACTGATGGGTCCTTGGTCTTACGGATACGTTTAGTCCAAAATTTTACCAGAACCTTCTGTATTTTTTCCTCTGTTTTTTATTAATCTTCTGAATGTAACTGTATGAACAAGAAGTCTTTGAGTCAAGGTTAAAGCCTAAAATTTTGCATGACCATGCAAGATTTTGGTTTATTTTCTCTCACTCCCCTAGTTTAAAAAAGTTTGTATTCTGGGAATAAAAGCATTAACATGAGACTGCAGTGCTCATCATACATCACGGAAAAATGAAAGCCCCTTGCTGTCAATAGGGCTTTTCCCAAAAATTGATGATGTAGTCTTTGGCTCATATTCACAGCAAAATATCATCTGAAATACGATACCAAAATCATATCCTACAGACAAAAAAAAGCCACATTGCTCAAATTAAATGCCCATTTGATGCAAATAGTTGTTCCATCATACTATACTCTGAAACTGAAAGATGATACTGCATTTCCCTGGTCCTCAGAACCATTCAGAATATAATCATAAAATGTAATAGCAGTTGGAATATATATAGAAGCTGTATCTTTCTCATCAAAGTTAAATTTTAACTTAAGGAGTGTTGTTTGTTTACTTTCAAGCCAAATCAAAGTACTGGATGGAGAGGATGAATATTACGACTCATTGTCAGCTGTTGAATCTACCCCTGAAGATGACAATTTTCTCAGCTCTCCATCTCCACCTTCTTCAACAGATGTGTCTTTTGCTCAAAGCTGAACCTCACTCATTCTATTGACTAATACTGGTAAGAGTATTTTCCTGCTGATAAGCTCTTCCAGTTAACTTTGTTTATGTGTGTGTGTATAATATATTAAAAAAAAAAAAAAAGTTAGCTAATTACTTTTGTTCACTGATTTAGACCTGGGTTTGCAGCTGTACACTGTCACATTTGTCTGTATTTCTATAAATAATTGTAGTAAAGGAGAGCAGCACTACCTGTATGTATTGATGTTGATAACGGACACATTTCTTTAGTAGCAAGGTTAGTTTATGCAATTCTGACCCTTTCTTGCCTGCTTCCCCCTCCCCCAGCTGCTGTTCCCACCCTGTGCCATCCCTTCTGTTGTGCTGGCACAACTGCTGGTAGAGCTGTGTGAAAAGTAATATCAAGGAACTGAACTAGATTAAAAGAATACAGTACTAAAAATTTTAATTTGGTGTCATAGTGAAAATGTTTTGTATTTCATTAGACTGTTATTAAACATTGTCCTTTATAACTTTCTCTGCTGTGTATGGCTTTTAACACTAGAAAAATGTACAGAGTAAAACAATTTAAAATAGAATTGTGTCTCAGTGTACCTTGCAAATAGTTTTCTTATGAAGTATTAGTTTACCATAAGTCTAACTCAAGGAATCATTTCAAATATAAGAAGTAAAACAATATAATGCTTCATATAGTCCTTGTGACTGAAACCATCATTATGACTAGTTGTTCTTGTTATCCATACAAATATTTAATTTATTTCTTAAGCTGGATGGCTGGGCTCCAATGACTCCTACATTTCCACAGCCCTCTTGTACATAGCAGGGGAGACAAAAAGTCCCCTGCACATTTTTCTATGTGCTTTTCACTTTCTTTGAAAATCCTTAATGAAACAGTATGTGACTTTCTACAGAATACTGAGATTCTTTGACGGTTACTGTTTCCATGACAGAACCTGACTATTTCACTTTACTCTTTTATTTCTGGTTCAGAAACTCAATTTTGATCTGTGACCATTCTTTGCTTCTTTTCCAGACAAGCTCTTGTCAAAAACTTTTGGAAATAAAATGTTCACATTTAATGCCTTACACATTTTTTCAAAATTATTCTTCTTTTTCTTTTTTGACAAACCATACTGATTAAATCTGACCATGTGTTTTACAGACCTAGTTATGATCCTTGTTTTTATCTCTGCTCCAATGGGTTTACCCTGATCTGTGCTAATAGATGCCCCTCACACCTGTTCCTTAATACATAATTTCTTACTATCAATGTTTATTGGCATCATCTTTTTGACCACAGGACAAGGAAAGTTGGCATGAGAAATGAGACCCAAGTGCAGTCACAATATCCCTAAGCCAGAATAGGGTTCAAAATAAAAGGTAGTGAAATAGATTATTCCACAAATGCTTTGTTTCTCCTAGAAAACACAGAAATTAAGTTAGGTGGGGCAGATAAGGATGAGCAAAGGATTCCAGGAAGAAAAATTCCTCAGTCATTCTTCACCCAAAATATGAGAGAAGGTGGAAGCTGGAAGTTATAATCCTGACAGACACGGAAGTCTTTCAGTTCACTCCTCATTCTCCTCTGATGTACAGCTAGGTAGGTGTACTTTAAAGGCACTTAAGAGCTTTCGAAATTTAGGAACTCCTTAACAGAGAATTGATGAATACCTGCAGATGAATTAATGGTATTAAAAAGTGCAGTGCAAATAGAAATGGCAACTAATATGAATGCATGTATACAGATCAGTTTCTTTACATTTTGTCAAAATGTAACAAGGACGAGTATATGTTATAATAAGTCATAAAAAATTATGTAACTTTTCCTATGCAATGAATAAATTCTTAGTTAATTTGTAACATATCTGGATGGAAAATAAGATTATTTTTAAACAGTCATTATGTGCTCTACTCTTCCACTGGCATAGATCACAGAGAGTTCTAGCAATATGGATACCTTATGGTTCCATCCTTCCTTTTTGAAAACTATTTGGGAAAATAAAGCTTTATTATTACTGCACTTCACATCATTGTGCATAGTTAAGAGTTTATCAGCTGTACTGCGATCCAGTACTATATTATCAATGACTTTAATTAAATGACAATGAGGTTTCCAGATAAATACTATGTCACCTGCCTAAAACCAACAGTTTACCTTACACTGAGTAATACATTACTCTGAGTAGTTAAGTTCATAAAGAAGTAAGGGAAAGTGAAAAAAAATATATAATTCAGTGAAGCACTTCAGCCAAAGCCAAACTCCCATTGAAATCAATGAAATTTTGGCACGTGATTAAGTGCTTTGCTGAATGAGGGCTTGAGTTAACAAGAGCGGCTTCAGAACAGTAAAGAATACAGCACAGGCAAAATGCAAAAACTCTCTAAGTACATCCCTTAGGTTTCTTCCTTTCTCTTCTTCCAATTGTTAGGCTCATATCAATCTCAGCCATCAGAAATGGACTTCAAAGAGATTTTAAGCAGTCTTTAATTGCATGGAAAGGGTAGAATACAATATTTTCCTTGTTATATGCAATGCCACTGTCTACATCTGCTATACTTTTTCAAATTAGTTAATGTCACAAAGTTCTTAGCTAAACACTGTGCACAAAGTCAGTCTGTGTATTTTATTCTTTCCTAACTTACTCCCTTTCCTTGTTTGTTTGCACTTCATCCTCAGCAGATGACCCTGTGAGGTGGTCTTCTCTCATCCTGATTTTAGAGCACATGTATGCCTTTTGATTATTAAAAGCCTTGCTATAGAGCCAGGCAGTCACACTAAGACTGACCAAGGAGTTGAACTTCTGTAATCATATTGACAGAAGTGTGTGTTTAGGCTGATTGATTTGTGTGTGAAAGGGAATACAGGAGGCATGTCAGTATGATCATCCTGGTCAGTGGAAGCATATCAACAGGAATTCCTTGGATTTTCTCATCTGGCTTTCATGACATTGAAGCATTGTTATGATTTATTTCCTTTCATGTAAATTATCTTGAAATATTAATGCATTTTCCTTAATAGTTCATAACATATCCTGTTTTTAATATTTTATAAAAGTGTTTAAATCCTGTTAGGAAGAAGAAAATTTCTTAGACAGTATGTAATATATTAAACAGTTTTCAGCAGATGGGAGAGAAAAGGATGAAGCTCAACAAGGGATTTTAGTAGATTTCTTCTGTAGACCTTAATGGCACTAGAAACTGGTTCTTGCTAAAGACAATTTCTGCCTTTCAGTTATGGCAGCTTAAAAACTTGACTCTGTGCCAAAAA
>WEIU01013736.1:109108-134844 GCA_013389925.1 Aegithalos caudatus
GGGGAGGAAAAGCTGGGGGCGGGGGGCCGGTTCCCCGCCTCTCACTGTCTGAAATTTTTCAACCTTATCTGACGAGAAAATACGGATCTCCTGGGGAAAAAAGATTAACGAGAGCCTTATTAAAGAGCAATTCGTCAGGTTGCTGTGCTGGTAAGATAGCGCTGGCAGCCAGTCAGCGCGCAGGCACATGAAATGCAGAAGGGAAACAAACGCACAATCAGATCGCAATGTTATAGCAAGAGATTCATTTGCAGATAACAAGCTGTCTCCCTTCTCTAGATATCTCAGTAGCGCCTTCGCTTTCATAGACTAACAGTCAAATCTTCATATTCTGATGAGGAGAATCATTCAATTTAGCCCATACCCCTTAGGCATAGAAATTATTTTCCCTATTCCCCTCTGTCTCTTTTGGGGGGATGGGAAATATATCGTGGAGAAACTAACATTTTTTCGATGCAAATGAACATTTAAACCTCTTTCCCTGCTTGCTCGAGTCAAAGTTCATTCATTAAACGTTTTGTCACCTGGAAGTTTGAAAGGGAAAAGAATCAGGGTGCAAATGTTTAGCACTGTGTCTATGAGAGATTTCACTGGTAGCCGCTGGCGACATTAACGAGTAGTCGCTTATTTCTATAAATAGCTCCTGATCTGGGTTTAATGGACCGTTTCCCTACCAGTCCCCTCAGTGGCTGGAGCGATGGGCATTTTCACCATCATTTTAATTTAGCCTGGCAAGCAGAACTGGTAAAGAAACGCGCTCTTAGGCTTGCTCCGTGTTTGTTGCTGGAATACCGGGTTAGAGAAGGACAGCGCAGCTTCTCTCAGTGAGATCAAATATACCTGAAAATGAAATATCCCACCATTTTTTATTTGAGAAGAGCATAAGAGGGTGTAGTGAAGGCTTTGTGAAGGGACTTCAAGACAAGCTGTAGTTTTGGTTGTTTTCTTTTGGTGGCTCTTTTCTGTTTGACATGAAAAATATACTCTGAATAGCGAGCGACACCGGTTTGGAATATTTAGATTTGATCACGACCACTATTTTTGTTTGTATGAGCCCTCCCATTTCAATCGAACACCTTCACAAAGACATACAGGGAAGGTTGCCTATGGTAAACAGAGTGAGCCAAGAATCCTAATTAAACGTGGTAAATGAGTTGATGTTTGACTGTTGCAGATGATATCCCCTTTTCCTTACCTTTCACAAGATATCATTCTGGACCCTAAATATTGTAGTCACCAATGCACCTTGGATTTGTTCTTTCTGTGTGTATCACACTGAACTGGATCCATTTTGAATGGAAACTTTAAATAAGGATTGACATTAGAGAAAAGATAGGTCTTTAACAATGAGTTGGTTCTTCCATCTGGGTTGTATATTACATGTTTGGCATTTTCAATAATTACGTATCCAAGATGTATGTCATTTCTTCTTAAATAACTGAACGATTTAAGGATTAGCTTTTTTTCCCTTTTCTGGTTGAAAGCCACGGCCTGAAAAGAGCGCTGCCACCACCCCCACCCCTCCCGACCCCTTCCCCCACTTGTCTCTTCACATATCCACTTAAATTTAAAAATTAAAAAAAAAAACAACAAACAAACCACAAACCCAAACAACCTATTTTAAAGTGGTTTAATGAACTGTCACGGTGGGCAAAATATTGGCAGATTTTCCTCTGTATCTGGATTTGTATGCTACACTCCTACCCTGGCAAATGTTATTGCTGGGACTGATCCTGCTAACATTTGCTTGGCATCAGTGGAAGTGCCCAGCGTAGTAAAATTGTTCCGGTACGTTTTCTGTTTGGCCTCGGCCAGCTGATGATTCCAAACCCAGTGAGCAACGCGGGAGAGCGCGGCTTCAAAGCAGCCATGCGTGTTAGAGACTGGGCTCGTCTCTGGAATCCGTGGGATTTATGCTGTCAAGCATGATTCACGTAGGTGATGCTAAACACCCCGACCGCGGCGGAGAACCTGGATCTCCTGCAGCCGCCCCCGAGGGCTGCGGTGCGCGCCGGGAGCCTCAGCTCTGCCCGCTCCTCGGGACATCAGCCTCCACCCAGGGCTGCTCACACATCTGCCTTGTGCGAGGCCTGATGTGAAACCACGCTGAATTCACTGTCACGTTGCGCGCCGAGGTATTCCCCCGCCAGTCTGGTGTCACTCGGCTTTTGAAAACTCGGTCTCTTAAAGCGCATCGAAGAAAATGCACCTGCGGGACGGACCTACTGCTGAGAAAGGCTGCGCTCTCCTCTGCTCCAGGAGAAGCAGAGTGCCCTATTTCATACTCTGCTACTGGCTGGAACTCTCCTGCGCCGGCCTTGCTTTTCAGCTAGGATACAGATGAAAGGTCGGCTATAGTCATGCGCTTCTCCCTGGGTGCGGAAGGAGCCTTCGAGGGCCGGCTGATACGCTCCTCTGCAGCTCTGGACGGCGCTGGGGAACATCCCACACTCTCCCAAGGGAGGAGTCCGGCAAAAGACATGGTCCGGCGGCTCCAGAACGGGGGTTGTCCCTGCCCCCCAGGCTCCCCGTTATACCGAGTCTCCAGGTCCACGAGACGCTGCCGTGGCCGAGGGACTTCAGCGAACGGCACGTTACCTACGGCCGGATGGGCTGATGTCGGCCGACAGCGCGATCCTGCCTTCAGGCTTTTCCCGTCCTCTCGCCCCGCCCTGGAGCCTCCCCAGCGCGGCCGCGCAGCCCCGCGGGCCCCANTTCCAGCCCCAGCTGATCCCCGCCGCCGGCTTCGGGACACCGCGCGTCCGGCGAGCCTCCGCGGGGGGAACAGCCGCAGAGTCGTTGGGGCAAGGATTCAGCTCCAGCAGCCTTTCTCTGTTACTGAAGCGGTGCTACCTCATTTCCCAGCCTCAGGAATGCGTGTCTGCACGCCGAGGGGAGCGCAGTTGTGTAAGGAGCGTGGCTCTCGAGGCAAGCGGAGCGCCGCTGTTCCTGCAGACGTTTTTTCTCATGGAACTCGTCCCACCTGAGCATCGCTGAGAGCCTGAAAAAAAGACGGGTGGGGGAAAAAAAAGCCAAGTGAAGCCCCAGGACCCGGTAAAAAAGTATCCATAATTCAGGATATGCTTTGATATGAGCTGCTCCTCGTAATGAGTTGGCAAATAGCACTAGCTATTGCAGGAGCGAATAATGGCTTCGAGAGCCATTGGAAGCAGTAACAACATAACTAAATATCGCACACACATATATGGACGGCTACTCTGAACTTATGCACGAAGTTTCCCTTAAATAGTCTTTGTCTCATTGGTAAAAGCATCACAGAAAAAGACTAATCAGTAAAAGATCAGAATTAAAAGGCAAAACATGAAGTGTTCACTGAAGGTATGGCTCCGAACAACTTACCTGTGAGCGACCCTTCTGGAGACTGGTATGGGTGCCCGACGGATGCAGAAGGGCCTGCCAGCCGAGTGCTCCGTTTTCCACAGCTCTTTTGTGCTGCCTGGCTGTTTCAGCCCTTATGGCTGCCCAAGGTGCAGGGGTCCGGCATGGGCCGGCGAATGGCGCCCCATGGGAGCCGCCCACAGTCGTGCTCCGCCGTCACGGCTCCGGGGAGCAGGGACGCATGGCCGGGGAGCGGAGGGCGCTGAAGAGAAGCGGCGTCGGGGGACCTGGGTGAGCGAACTCAGGACGTTGTTTTTCCTCCCTGCTAAGCCCTCCTCTCTGGCAAATATCCCCAGCCTCTACGAGCCTTGGTTTCAATTGCTTGTTTCAAAAGAAAAGAAAGAATAAAGGAGACCGGCGCCGCCGTAGTGCTTCTTCCAAACATACAGGCACGCCTCTGCAACCTGGATGGTCAAAATCCGGTGTTTTCCTTAATGACGATAAGCCCGACGCTATGTGTGTTTTAGTGGGCGTCACAGATTTAATAGATCAAATCCATAAAATTAATTGTTCTCCCTGCCTTGTTAAAGTAGACATATTTCATTACTCGCCGCGGACTCTGTATAGCTCCCGCCCCCATCATTCTTGGGGTGAGTGGGTTTATTATTGCCGTGGAGTATAACAGCGGCAGTTGTGTTCGGGTTCTGGGCGCCAAAGATGCGTTTCTGGTGAGAGCGGAGCTCTTAAAACCTCCGGGGATGATTACTGTTAGCATCAAAGCATCTTTTCAGGTGGAAAATCCGCATCAGTACTGACTGATAGCAGGAAGGTGGGGTTATATGAGTGCTACTGGTATCCTCAGAGCTCTAGCACTCTCAGGACGGCTGCTCCAGAATGGCTGTTTGTTCTCATGCCTTTTGTGCGTGAGAGCACCACGAGGAGAACTGAAAATGGCCCTGATTTTAATCATACATCATTGCCCCTGTCTGCTAGGTCCATAAACTTCGCCTGCAGGCTGAAATAGCATTGACTCATCCTGAACTCTCTTCCAGTGGCTGGTTACTGAAGTGGAATCTGTCTGATCGACTTAATAAGAATTTACCACTGCACTAAATGACGAAATTTTGTTTTTTGCATGGCTGCGTTTTTGCAGTTGATGGCATTTTGAACTCTCCCTCCTGGAGGCAAATAATCCCCATAAATACCCTTATTCCTGACCTCATTAATCAGATCTAGAGCCAACATCGCTTTTAACTGTTGTCTAGAGAGCTGCTTTAGATATTTTTAAACATGTTGGGAAGTGAGAAAACTCTGACCTGTGCACCTTGCAATAATAATGTAGGGTTCCTGCAGAGGACCAACAGCCTGGAAGACAAGAGCCGGATCGTCAGCTCTCTGAAGGAAAGGCAGTCGTCCAAGGGCCTGCTGGCATGTGAGAACAGTGAGAAAGGATCCAGGTTCCGGCGCACCGAGACAGACTTTTCCAATCTGTATGCCAGAGGTAAACACTTTACAGTTTCTCCTTGCTCCAGCTCAGGCATGTCCCTTAGTAGCGTTTCCCTCTCTCCCCTGCAAGTGCAGCCATGTTCAGACCGTGTTCCTCCTCGGCTGTTTTTGAAGGAAGCTCCGTGTCTGTGTTTTTTGGGAGTTGCACTGGCCATGTATTCAAGCTGCAAGCTGCCTGAAATGCACTTTTATATACTCTGGGCTGATCACCTGCAGCTCAGCTGCAGATACAGCGGTTCCAGGGGTTTCTCCAGATCCAGCATCCGGGAGGAGAGTAATTTTATGTTTTTATCCTCCTCAGTAAAATAGTAATGAAGACAGCCTGTGATTGCTGATACCGGGCCATTGCAAGAAAAGTGGGAAATGGAAAGCAATTCCTTTGCGGGGCGGAGGTGGGGATACGGCGAGGTAAGGGCAGGTGTGGATTTTGGGTACTGTTGGCCCACAGGAGGCGAGTGCCTCGCACCGCACAGCCTTAGCGTTGTAGGGCGTGCTCTTGGGCCGGGGCACCTCGGAGGTACCTCTGCTGTTGCCTTCCCCACGGGGTGAGAGGGACCGGGAGTCTGCCCGGCTGCAACCAGGCAGTGCTGGGGCTGCGGCTTCCAGCTCCTTGGAGAGCTGCAGGCATCCGAGGCTAGTTTATCTCCGCTTCTCTCTCCCAAAGCAAGCGCTGACAGCTGGTTTGCCCCACAGATTTGTTGCCCTCCAAGAATGGCGAGGAGCAGACCATGCAGTTTCTGCTGGAGGTTGTGGACATCCTCCTCAACTACGTGAGGAAGACTTTTGACAGATCTACCAAAGTGCTGGACTTCCATCACCCGCACCAGCTCCTGGAGGGCATGGAGGGCTTCAACCTGGAGCTTTCGGACAACCCCGAGTCCCTGGAGCAGATTCTGGTGGATTGTCGGGACACACTGAAATACGGAGTGAGGACAGGTAAGTTTTTGCACAATACTCTGTGACGAGTCCCTCCGGGACTTTCCTCAGGCTCACGGTGAAGGGAGCGTGACTGAGCTCACGGAGCTAAGCCCACACACTCTCTGTGCCCGTGACTGTGCCTCCCTGCAGGCTCGGCTCCAGGGCTGGCTGCGGGCGCTGGGAATGCTTCTGCTCAGAAACTTCACTTATTGATGACCATCCATCCCCGCCGGGTAGGGCTTAGTGCTGTTTTTAGAGCACAGAAACAAGTTTTTCAGACGTAATCTCTTTCACTTGATGAAACGCGAGCTGTCTGTATCTCCGGGGAGCAATATCATTAGGTAAATGAGGGCATAAATGACACAGAATTTGCAATTTTTCTTTTTTATGTTCATCAAACGTTTAATGAAAAAGAGACTGAAATCCTAGGAATCATCAATAAAGAAACCCTGTGGATTTCAGCCCATTACCCAAGAGCCCTGCCTGTCCAGGTCCTCCTGAATCAGACAGAAATCCCGGTTTGTAATCACTTCTTTTACTGTCTGAGCTGTAGCTGGGCTTCAGGGCAAAGTCAAACCTCCTTCGGGCTGTTTGGCCTGAAGTGTTTTACATTGTATCCACAGAAATCTTTGCTGGCAACTAGCCCTGACTCCCGTACATACCCAAGCGGGTCAGGAACGGGAACATTAATGGAGTGCGCCTGGTTTCCCCTCCCCAGCCTTGCTCCAGCGTTTCAGGGCTGCCGAGCTCTGTCCGGCCGGCTGCCCTCTTCGGCAAGGCTCGGCACGGCTCGGCAACGCTCGGCAAGGTTCGGCAAAGCTCGGCACGGCTCGACCGCAGCGGGCGGCGACTCCCCGCGGAGCTGGAGCGGCGGGAGCTCGGACCGGGACGCTGTTCCCGGCGGTCTCTGCCGGGGCAGCTGCGAGCCGCGGCTCCTGAAGGACGGGCCGCAGCTTTCTGCTGTGGTTAGTTTCGCAGCCGTGAAGACCCAACGCAGGGCATTCAGAGAGCAAATCTTGATGACAGGTGTGGCAAGGTAGCGTTCTGTCCTTTTTCCTATTCACAGGGTGGTTTGATTGATTCAGGGGAGTCAGGAGCATACTTTAATTTTTGTACTCAATCAAAGGGGAGCGTGTTTCACTCCCAAACGTGTGGATTGTTGGACAGGTGGCCAGAAATGAAGTCAGAGTGGCTGGGCTCTGTGTGCTTGCACCATTATGCCGCTATTCGTCGTGCCGCATGTCGAGCAACCTCCTCCCCTCACCCCGACCTCCCCTGGAGTTTCTGTGGGACCAGCAGGACGTGTCCCCAGGACCTGAGAGGCGGGTATATGACAGGACACGAGCCCTGTTCAAAGCCGTGTCTGGTGCAGTTCCAAAGCGCTGCTCGGATTGTCTGGCTGCTCAGGACACACATTCTGCTGTGGGCTCCTGGGGCTTGCATTCGCTCTCAAGGCGAAGCTCCCTTCAAACTCGCGAAGTCTGAATCTGCAGCCCAGCCTTAGGAGACAGCAGGCTCATTAATAGCTACGGAGGTCAGCGAAATGTCGCTTAAGATAACTTCCCAGTCAGTGTGTCCTGGAAACGGAGAGACGTGCTGATTTGTAAAGCAATCAGCTAAGCCACGGTGGTATTTCTGGGCTCTAGCCCTGAGCCGTGGTTTTCCCCGGGCGGGAGCAGCGCGGGTGCGGCTCATCCTCGTCAGAAAGTGTCGCGATGTGGCAGCGCCGGCAGGCTCACGCCTCCAAAAGATTTCTGCTGACATCGCTCGGGGCAGAATCGCATTTATTTCTTCATGTCAAAAGGTGCTCATGTTCCTAGTGTTGAACCGAATCCGACATGACAGGGTCCCTCCAGGCGTCGAGAGGTGACCTCCCTTCTAGGGCGGGGCTGTCCCCAGTGTGCTGCGTGTCCTTCCCCGGAGAGCAGAGAGGTCTAAATCATGACACCTCCCTTCTCCCCTCAACACCCGCTATCAGTTGTTAGGAATTTCCTCTCTTCATGCTAGAAAAGTAGACCCCCAACAGCCGCGATTATTGCCTACAGAAGTCGTTAAAGCAAATTCGGCTGAAACACAGGGATGTGATTTACTTCGATTCAATAGCAAACTCTGTTTAAGGAGGTGGATTCTAGCTTATAAACCATGTAGGGAAAGGGCCCGAGTCGAGGACCTCTGCAGCGCTGGGACATTTCCGAGACCCCGCGAAACGTCTCTCCCGTGTCCTTGTAGCTCGGGAAGAGACTGGCTCCTCCCCATCCTCTCTCACTCCTGCAGCTCTAGCTCAAGCACCTGAGCTTTCCTCTCTTCCTCCATTTAAATGCAAACAGCCCCAGCACCTGGAGGCTGGTACTGCCGAGGGGGTGTCCCCCACCTTGTACTCCTCGCCCGACTTCACAGCCCAGCAGGACTCAGAAGAGGGCTCTGCAGATGGCCTAGCCCAAGCCTTTGAGCAGGTCCCGGAGGTGTTTACAGGCTCAGTCGATTCTGAGGTTCTCTTTTAAATGCAAATGATTCCATACAGAAGGTCCTATCCAAAATATTTTTTCACGTTTATAATAAGACGTCTGTGAATGTTGGTTATCAATCTCCTCATAAGCAGGCCTTGCTTTGAAAACTTTGCTGCAAGTGTTCTGAGTACAAACCTGTGATTTGTGTCAGAAAAGGTGGATGGTTTAAGTTTGAAACCTGTGAGATATTGGTAGAGTTTGTTCTAAGTTGCTCTCAATTCTCTTCTCAGGTCACCCTCGCTTTTTCAATCAGCTGTCCACAGGGCTGGACATTATTGGTTTGGCTGGGGAGTGGCTGACATCTACTGCTAACACAAACATGTAAGTGGTGCCTTGTCACCAGTGCCAGTGCCTGGTGCTTACACGGGCTGCCTTGTATCATACTAGATAGGTATTGTCACAGATATGAATGATTTTCAGTTTTAAGTGATGGATGTTACATCTTCCAGAAAAATATCCCATGTTTTTCTTAATGTGTCAGTAATACCAATTAAAATAATTACATAAAACTGAATAGAAATGCAAATATCTGAGAGCACATGGTAAGTAAAACATGATTATTCTAATATAATAACATGAAATCACTTTTCTTCTTTTGGACCAATCTTCTCTATATTTTCCTTTTTTTTTTCTTTAAGTTTTGTCTCTAGACTGAACAAGTCTGCAGCTATTCACTATGTATCTACTATGCAGCTATGTTAACACCAGAACACTAGATATGGGAAAAATATTTTGTTCTCTACTGTTGACTTCAGAGATAGCAGGCTTGAGGCAATACCTTCTGTTCATGTGCTAGCAAAGAAGTGGCTTCTGGGTAGCTTAAAAATGATTAAAAATGTAACACTGAAAAATAATTTTATGCTAATGAAGGAATTGGTCTAAGATTAATAAAGTTGTGTAAATGAATAAATGGAAGTATAGAAAAAGTAAAATTTGACATCTGAATGCATCAAACAAGAAACTTTTCCTAATTTTTCTTGACCTCAAAGTTAATGAAAGCTAAATGTCAGTGTAAGGTATAATGAATTATTGCAACAGAGTGCAAATAATGAAAAAAACCCAAAACAACCTCACTAAACAAAAACAAAACAAAAAACCCCAAGCAAAAACCCCTCCCAAATTGACCTTCTGGTCAGTTGTTTTTAATATTTTGATTTCTATATGTTCAAAAATGTGATGGGAGTCCAAGTATTCAGCAGGTAAGACTGTTCCTTTTTAGTCCTGTACTGAATGTGTTTTAACTGTAAATCAACCTCCTTTTTGGGGAGTTTGTTGCTAATTGTCACAACACAGGAAATGTTTCTTTGGATTTCAAAATTAACAATATTTTCACTAGCCTACCTGTAAGTATATAGTTCATTAAATATAGTTGATGACTAGCAGCTCTATGTAGCTTAGGAGCTGTGCCTATTTTGTGACATTAACAATAAAACAAAACAAAAACCTAAGGTAGTTCAGCCAAAAACAGCCTTCTCTTTGTAATAATCATCTCAATTAGTTCTCTGTTTGCTGAAAATTAGTAGGAGACATTCAAATTTAAAAACATATATTTTAATTATCAAACAAGTATTGCAAAGTGCTTTGAAGTGCCTTTTTTAGCAGGACAATTAAAAGTGAAAACAGTTCTGATCATATTTCTAAAAAAAAATTTGCTTAAAATTTTCTCTGTGACAAATATTTCAGTGTCACTTTTACTAAGGCTGTTTGACTAACTTAGTTATCCCAGTTTAGTTATCTTCTTGTAATCACTGAAATCACACAGACCTGATAGGACACAAAAGAATTCAGCTCTGTGGCAGACTGTGACAGGATAAAGAAATATTGACATCATTATTAATAACATTGCATTCAGTCACTTCGTAAAGAGTAACTGCTTTCAATTGATGTTTTCCTTTTTTCTTTTGAAAGTAAGCTGTTAAATAGCTAGTTCCTTATCCATTTACGCTTTAAACAAGAACATATCTTGAAAATACTTCTCTGTGAACACGAAAATTTAGTATCTATTTGTTAGTATGAGGCCTAGTGTGTTCTTTTTTCAGCAAACAAAAGTCAACATGGTGTGCTTTCAAGTAACACAGTAATTGTAAGTAACATTAAAGCAAGATGTCTGTAAAATATGATTCAAAGGACGGACAGAGAAGGTTATTAAAAATAACCAAGTCACCTCAGTGAGCTCTGGGGAATGTACTGTTTGTTTTGAGGAGTGTTCCAGCACACAAGAGCAGTTTTGACCTTTACCTAGAAACTGTTCTAACTTATTACAGTTACATGAGCACATAACACACAAGCAAGAGTACCATTGACTTATGATAGGGAAGGTTTTCCATTTGCCATTTTTTATTTTTTGAGGATAAACAATACTTAAAATATTTATGAACAATTAAAAGTATATGCTTTCTTTTGCAGTTGAGTTCTGAGTAATCAAAACATCTGTACTCCCTTCAAATTTAAAATTATCATTGGGAAATATTACTTAAATGTCACTGTGAAGATAATATACAATTAAACATAATAAGCTTCCCACATTGACTTGGAAATAATGTATCGATGTGCTATTCATAGCTCAATCACAAGTCATGAGACCTTCAGCATGGAAATCTCAGAATTTCATTATTCATCCAGTTCTAGAGAGCTGTAGCATAGGGCATTCTCTCACCATGCAGCAGCCAACTGAGGTTAAAAATAAATATTATCTGGAAGTTCTGTTTATGCCCACTGTTAGCTGAGACAAAGGAATATATTGGTGTTTTCAGTATTATGCAGATATGCTTATGAAAGGAAAATTGATGTAAAATGCTCTGTGTTTATTCTCAGACTGCTTTTTACTTACTGGCCAACAAGAGAATGGTAGCTAGAATGAATCTGATAAAGTGATTTGTTCTTTAGGTAAGAACAGAATTAAGCCAGCATTGGTTTCTACTAAAAAACCTGTTAGTATATTCTGTTAGTAAAGAGCTGATACTCACGACTGATACGCATGACTGTTACTCTGTAATTCACAGAAATACCTGTAAATGTTGTAACTATAGGAAAAATCTAATCAGCTTTTTTTTTTTTTTTTTTTTTTTTTTNAGATTGATTCTAAAGTTAGGTGGTTCCTTTTAAACCAAACACATTTTTTGGGTTTTACTGAATTTTTCAAAATAATTTAAGTTTAAACCAAGTAAGGTGGAGTGAACTTTAACAAGACATGATTTGTAGATTCATAGCCATCATCTAATACAGCTTAATTTCCCTTGTAATTTAGAAACATCTACTGTCATTTATTTCTTGTCAGTTTTTGGAGACACAGAAAATAACTACAGAATAGAATAGATAAGTATTATTTTCTTTGTGTTTAAATATATTCAAAAATTCAGTGTGCAAGGTCTCAGGACAAAATTCAAAATGTATTTAAACTGGTGGGGAAAAAGAATCACTGACTTAAGAAGACTTCGTATTGAGCTACAGTGATCTATACACTGCTGAGTTCCTGTGGACATAAGTTGATCATTCTGCCTAAATAAAGATTGGAATATATTCTAGACTTGCAGTGCTTAAAAACAAACAAACAAACAAAAAACCCCCAAACCACTGTTAGCAGACAAAGTCATAAATTTTTAATTTTAGGGGAATGTTTTAAAAATAATAGTGGTGTTTCTCTGATGGACTAAGGACACGTAAAAATTGAAGAAAATACTTACTCTGTAAGTAACCAGCGTGGCTGTAAATAAAAGACAAGGTTTTCAGACAATTGTTCCCATCTTAATATCATGTTTCATTCAAGTTTGCTGTACCTTTTCTCAAAATATCATTTTAGTATTAGAGAGACAACATACACATTTTGACAAAATTATTCAAGCAGATGATATCAGTCAAATCCAAATGGTCAGGGTATCATACCCTTACAGATTCCTTTGGAAATGAGATGCTGCTTTTTAAATTTCTCTCTGCTTCCTTTCCCCTGTTACTTATTTTTTCCCCATGCACAGAATGCAGAATTTGTTTACAGCAGTAGTAATTTATCTATGTACCTTGATTGCCAAAAATAGTTGTGTGGTTGTCAATTTCCATCCACGTATCTGACTCTGACATCAGGGCATGCCAGGATATGTAATGTTTTTTGCCCCCATTAAGTGGATACAATAGTTGACTGCTGACTTGGTTTTGGTAATTGGTAATTAGAAAATCATCATTTGTAATTACTCTTGACAGTTATTGATCACGTTGTATTGTAGAAGTAAGTTGTCCTTGGAGATCATCAACAGAATAAATCCACATAACTAATTATATTTAGACTTTGAAACCCTAGCTCAATACTTCTAATTATGGTTTTGTTTAGCTCAGTGAAGTTCACTGTTTTCATAAGGATTTAGAGGTATGTTATTCCACAAGTGTGGAATTGGCACTTTGGGAAACAGTTGTTTTACAGCACAACCTTGTACAGAAGTCAGCAGTGTTATGATACTGAACCTTAGGTCTTACATTCACTATATAGAAAGTTGCAAAATAACTAATAGTGCAGGTTTTTTTCAGCAGTATTTCCAATATTTCCAATATGTCTTCCTGAGGATTTTTGCTTGGGTAAAGGCTCAGGATCAGAACCTCAAGATACAGGAAAGGTTTAGAAACCTTGAGCATTTCAACAAAAAATCACAGACTGGAAATTTATTATGAATAATAAAAAATCATTATTCTTAGAATAATAATTCTTCGGTTCTTAGAATCTGCATCTATATTGTGTTTTGCTTTATCCATGCAGGTTTACCTATGAAATTGCTCCTGTTTTTGTCCTGATGGAACAAATAACACTTCGAAAGATGAGGGAGATTATTGGATGGTCAAATAAAGATGGTGATGGAATATTCTCACCTGGTGAGTTTTTCTTCTCTGTTTTGGTGGTTTGACTAAAACTTTAAAAGTTAAAATAAACATAGGCTGTGTCTGAATATTCACACTATCTGCCACACAAAGCAATGACTCAGATATTTAGAAGTAGGAATGCTCTGTTTAAACATCCCACAGAAAAGTCGGGGCAACAGATTATCTCTGTGTATGGCTATGTGCTATGGCTGGTCAGCATTTAACACTTGACTAAGGGCTCTGGTGCACAGTTAGGCATTCAAACACCCCTTTTATCAGCTTCACTTCTGGAGGTGCTGCTGAGCAACCACAGCTCCTGTTGACTAGAAGTTCTCAAAAATCATGTACTGATTTCTTTGGTGGTCAGTGAGGATTTGGGCTCACAGTCAGGAAAAGGTTATGATTGTCTGTCACTTTCTAGAACACATTACCTGGGATATAATCTGGTTGGATTCACAAGTATAATTCTATTATAAAGACCAAGACAAAGTGTCTTCCCATGCAAGGAACATAAAGGCAGTGAGCAGTGACAGAAATGGCTGATGATGAACCATGTGAAGGCCCAACGTGTGGACAATGTGGGTGCCCAGCCCAGAACTTTTCTGGGTTTAGTATGAGGAAACACCATACCATTACAGAGCTTGAAATACAAAACCACCTCCTTTTGGAACAGCCCACATAAAATGCATACTTGCTTGATCTCCAGTCCTATCTGCTAGAAAAATACAGATCTTTCTGTGTTCTCATCAATGAAAAAAATTTAGAGGAAGAAGTTGCCTAGGCTTAGGGATTGATCTTATTAAAGCTTGAGGTCTGCATTAAAGAATTGAGCTAAGTGTTCAGGGCTCTTTTGAGCAGCAAACCAAGAGAAATAGGTGCCTTCCCTCTCTTCAAGTTCTCCAAAAGTAAGTGTGAAAATAGATTAGCTGAATCATAGCCTGTGAAGTGCCTTTTTCCCATAACTGACTGTGAGGGAGTTTAGAAGAAATAGCTCAGGTGTTCAAATCTACCTTTAAGATCTACTTCTAAGTCTACAGTAAGATGGGATAAATGCATCCAATTTATGACATTTCTTCAGTCTCAGACAAGTTAATAAATCCCTGTTGTTCTTGCTAACAAGAAGTTATCATACAAAAGCAGCACAATGAAAGCCACACTTTTTAGGAATGTGTTACAAAATGATAGCAATTGAAAGAGATGTTGTTTAGGAAATTCTGATTATCACTTGGCTTTCTCGAGAGTCTGCCCTGTGCTATTTAGATAGATGCCTGTGCATTTCAGAGAAATACTTTTCATAGTTCTCTGCCACTTTTACTGCATTATGCAAATAAGACTTCTATGTCTGTGGTGTAATATACTTTTTATTTCGTTATCACTATTTTATTATTCATTTATGTATTCATTCACAGGAGGAGCAATCTCCAACATGTACAGCATAATGGCTGCACGCTACAAGTATTTCCCTGAAGTTAAAACCAAAGGCATGGCTGCAGTCCCTAAACTGGTTCTCTTTACCTCAGAGCATGTGAGCTTAATACACTGCTAATTCTTAATTTACTGACATATGTTGTGAAAATGCTTTGTCATTAAACAATCACTCCATTTCATGTTTGTGTGTTTGCTGCAGAGTCACTACTCAATAAAGAAAGCTGGGGCTGCACTTGGATTTGGAACAGACAATGTTATTTTGATAAAATGCAATGAAAGGTAGGATTAATGCTAAAGTTTTGATAGATTAAATGTGATCATCTGTTAAATTTGTTTTATTGTGTTTAAGGACTGATTCAGTACAGTGTGTCAAGTTGCTAATGGTCTGCTGAGAAAATCCTATTGAATTATTTCAACTGTAGCTATTATTTCCATATACATTCTTTAATGTTCTTTTTCTGTTTCTGTGATAATTACAGAGGCAAAATAATACCAGCTGATTTGGAGGCAAAAATTCTGGAAGCGAAAGAAAAGGTTTGTGTTTTTAAAAATTAGTGCTTAAATGCTTGGCTTAGTAAAATTGCTTCTTCCTTTGAAGCCTGAGTGTTGACATTAAAGAGAACATTATAATGATATAAACATAATAATAGTATTTTATATGCTTAATTATACATTCATGTATTATTTACAGAATTATCATATGTTAATAATAATATGTATTATTATTATATGTCTTGGTAAGGTTTCCATTTTCTGTTTAAAACCAAAAGACTTTCAACTCTTGAACCACAACTGTAGTTCACGAGTTTTAAAAATAACTTCCTGTTTGGAAATATATGGCAACAAGCATGGAAACACAAAATCTAAGCTTATTTTATCTAAATTTGTAAGTTTAGCCAAACCCATAAAAGATTTTACAGAGCCCTTAAAAATTCCTATGGATTTGATGGAGGTAGCACGTATATTTGTTAAATATAGACAGTAAGCTTAAATGTTAGGCATTAATTGCTATTTCTTGAATCAATGCAGTGGAAAAACCCATTAATTTTTCACAAAATAACCAAAGAGAAGTCAAGATTATAATTTTTCTTATTTCTTAAGTTCTTTATATTTGGGCACTCTATGAAATAGCAGTTCAAATTTATTTAATCTAACTCAAATTTGTCTCTCTTTGATCTGATAGTTTCTCATTAATTGCTTTTGTTTTAGATTGCTTTGTTCTGCTTTGTTCTATTTATTAGTAGATAAAGACTAAAGGAACAATTTCAAGCCTTCAAATCACAACTTACAAATCGCATTTAATTAATTTTTGTTTATACTGCTGTAAAAGTCCCAAATTTACTTGAATATTGCTCATCTTCCACTACATTGTTGAATTTCCTCACTGAGAAAGATTAGCAAAATAATATTCTTTATCTTCCAGCTAGTTAATTTTTGAAATGAAATTACAAGAAAATAAAGAAAAAAAACAGAGTTTGTTCTTACAATGCATATGATTAGTTAGTTTCTACCGTTGCTTATGTTGTGCCTTTCACATGGGAATAAAAACATTTTTAGATTACAAAATGAGATAATGTTTATGGAATTATTTTTCCTTTTTGTTTTCTTCCCTTTTTTTCTGAAAGTGTTTTCAATTTATATTTGATATTTTTATCTTTAGGGATACGTTCCTCTTTTTGTAAATGCAACTGCAGGCACAACGGTATATGGAGCCTTTGATCCAATACAGGAGATTGCAGATATATGTGAAAAATACAACCTCTGGCTCCATGTAGATGTAAGTAACAAAAAATTACTGTTATTCAGGCAAAAGAGGATCTTTTTTTACACTTTTTTTTTTTTTTAATTAAAATACTTATTACTAGATCCTGAGTAAATGAAAATCTGTTGAGCTTTTTTGAGCAAATGAGTCTTCTGTTTTTTCTGTCTCTTCCAGGCTGCCTGGGGAGGTGGACTCCTAATGTCCCGAAAGCACCGTCATAAATTGAATGGAATAGAAAGGTACTACACTGTGCTGATTTGTAATACTGCTCTGAATGTATTTTCATAAGTACATGACACTTCAACAATTCATGAAAGTATTACTTCGCTCCATTAAGGAGTTTAAACACTAAATTAAACAATAGTGAGACAGAAGGGAAAGGTTCAGACTAGGGAGATTGAAACAATACTAGAGAAGAAATCTGTGATGTACCATTGAGTGAGAGGTAAGTTTTCAGCAGATTTGAAGACAACGGTATTAGCTGGCAAAAAGGAAGGGAAATTTCTCTATGCATAGCTTTGAAGGGATCATGAATCTGGGAATGGATGGAGAAGTACTTGAAGAAAAAAATGAAGTGTGAGAGCTAGACAATGTCTGTAATGTAGGACTTGGAGAACAGCAGTGATAAATGAGGAGTCCAGGGAAGGTGAGCATGAATACCCACAGTGGGAATTTGTAGAAGTTCTCTCCTGAAAGATGTTTCCAGTTTTTCCAGAAAATAAAGAGTATGTGTTCATGAGTATTCTGTAAATGGAACATATATATATGTTTAGTCTTACATCACTCTTATTTACGCACACACACACGCGCACACACACACACATACACACCCCAAGTAGATAGGTGTATACAACAGAGAGAGGTAGTAGAGACTGAATTAGCAGCAATTTTCAGGGTCAAGTTTCAGTACCTTTAAGGCTTGAAAGCACTATGATAGAGCAGCTATACTTCTGCTGTAGCAGGGAAAAGGTCATTTATAGAGGCCAGAAAGGGTCACAGATGCTCACCTGTCTCAGGGCACAGGGACCTGTGTGTTGGTGCCACATGGGGATTACATGAAACAGGCAGGAAGCTCTTGTAGAGGTCAGGGTGAAGTTTGCAGAAAAGAGCATGTGTGTACCCCCAGGTACATAACCCAGCTTACCAAGATGCCCACTGAGACCAGAAGCCAGCCTTTGATTGAATCAAATGTAAAGAGGCAAAGCATTTGTGTTGGTAGTGACAGCTGAGTGAGAGTGTGATCCTCCCACTGATCCTCACAATTTCGGCTCAGGAGCCATTCCAGGTGTAGTCTTTGGCACAGTTGTTCCCATATCCAATGATGACAAGTCTTTAGAAGATGTACATTTATAATCCCATGGGGGGCATTGGTCTCTAGATTTCCTCTGAAAATGCTTTACTATGAAATGGTGCCCATCTGAAAAAATCAGAAAAGCCATGAAGAATCAGAAAATTTGGATCTTTTCCATCATTGCAGATATCAGATTTCAGTGAAGCAATGAATATTGGAAGCAAGCTCTATCCATGTAGCTTTAAATGAGCACGGAATTGCTCCCTTGAGTTGGCTGTTCTGAATATGGGCTCCATGTAAAATTGTACGATGAGTACAGTGAGCAATGCTTTTCTTTAGGGGAAACAAACTATCCTAGGTTTGGGCATCTCATACAGCAAGTAAAGATTAAGTACAACATCAAGGATAGCATATGGAAGGACTGGCAGCAAAACCATGCGGACCCTTCTGTTGCAAGGACGGCAGCATGTGGTATGGAGTACTCTGAAGCAGCAGCATCCTATCAACTTTTGCCCAGTCCAATTTCCTTGTGACTCATGGCAACATGTCTAATATTAAGTCAACATTGCAAAATAATTTTCTTAAGATACAGAGGTTTGGTCACAGGAGTTTGGCACACCCCTTTTGACCTGAGGTCAAACCCTGAGGTGCTAATTAAGGCCATAATTTTAAGCAAATATAGAAAGCAGCAGGCTATGAAGCATGAAATGATTTCTTTCCTATTCAGCTATACAGATCTTCATGGGATGGGGCCCACGTGCACAGTGTAATTGCCTGTCACAGGCCCCAGCTGGGTCTGTTGCTAGCACTCAGGTCACACTTGGCCTGCCTGGACACATTGGCACGGAGGACTGGCACGCTGCCACGGCACAGAGCTGGGACTGTCTCTGGTAGGACGGCCTCTGCCTGGGGGCTGCACTGAGGAGAGTGAGGGCTTCATGTTAGAATAAATCCAAGGCTCCTTGTGAGAGCCTTAAGTGACATAAAATTGTCTTTGTTAGAAACCCCGAGAGTTAAATGAATGTGCTAAACTGAAGGCATGGTGTTTTAAAAAGGAAATAAATTGTTATGTAAATTCCTTTGTCCTGACTACTCCATCTGAACTATTAGTGATTTTTTTCTAAAAGATAATTGCTTCCTAAGTCTGAGCTATTTATCTTCTGGTTTGCACTGCATAAGCAGCTGATGTTGGATGGATGGTGAGCTCCCCAGGTACTGCATAGGCTACACTGTTCTTTCAGCTGAGGGGTGCTACAGTCTGACCTAGCACATACAGGGGTTGGAATTGTATCTAGAAATCAGTGGTCCTAAGTCTGAAGTGAAGACATCACCGTGTTGTTCAAAACAGAGAAACTGTGGTTGTGTCTGTGTCCTGCAGGGTGTAGAAGAGGAGGAAACACCTTTTACTTATCTTTCAACCACATTGTACAAACACATGCATAGTCTTTGAAATACAATTATGCACTTTGCTTCTCTGGAACATGCAGTGAATCAAGGGGATGCTTGGTAATTAATTACTTAGGGTGAAAAGGTCAATGGATGTGCAATGTTGGCACATTTATTTCATTGTCACCATTAAACTGTCTAGAATAGTATGTTAAAATACAGAAAATCTGTTTGACTTGTAAATTAGGTGATCTTGTGTATTCACTTGTGTTTATGTTTAAGAAATTTTAAGCTTTACATACAGAATGGTATGATATGATGTAAAGTTTTAGAGCCTTTAAACAGTTCATGGGCTTGACAAGCAAGGGCTGTGGCTATAACTGGGAAAGCAGGTAAGCATGCACAATGTCTATTCATTTCCTTTCTGTTTTTCCAGCATGTGCTTAATAAAGATCTGTATTCTCCCACAATTAAGTCCCTTAATTCTCTGACACCCCTGCTTTTCCCATCAGCACCTTGAATTGATAGAACATGTCAAAGCAATTTTGTTATTTTTATTAATGCTATTTCTAGAAGAGGACTTTTCTGGGGTTGATGTTACTGTATCAGCTAATCAGTCTGATACTAATTAGCTCGTATTAGTAATAATATAAACTAATC
The DNA here is from genome assembly GCA_013389925.1 of Aegithalos caudatus. NCBI lineage: Eukaryota > Metazoa > Chordata > Aves > Passeriformes > Aegithalidae > Aegithalos > Aegithalos caudatus. The sequence goes on from WEIU01013736.1 coordinate 128,748, forward strand.
ACACATCTGATGTTGCAATGTTAACACAAAAAAAATCCTTTCCTGGACAGCATAGCTGGGAAAGAAGACACTTTAGGCAGTTATAATATCCATAATGATATCATCATGGTCAGAAATCCATACATTTCCAGCTAAAAGCAGAAAACAAAGGTGACTGACTGCTTCAGATTAAGTTCCTGTTTCCAGACTGATATGAATGTGTAATTTTTTTTGCAGAGCCAACTCAGTCACTTGGAATCCACACAAGATGATGGGAGTGTTGTTACAATGTTCTGCCATTCTTGTCCGAGAGAAGGTCTGCCTTATATTTAATAATTAAACATTAAAAAAAAAAAAAGTAAATATCAAGCCCTACTTTTTAAAAGGGTTTTTAAACCCTACTTCTTAAGAGGGTTCCAAATCTGTTTAAGTTCAAAACTTTTTTTGAAAGGAATAACTGTGTGGATTTAGGTTGTGTTTTGGAAGTTGTTTTATCTGTCCTGGGGTTTTTGGCTTTTTTAATTAAAGTTGTAGACAGCACAGGTCAGATCCTCCCCTGTTGGATCTTTGCATATTCTAATAGCAACAAAAGAGCCATGCTAATGTACTTCATCTGAGCACGTGCCCTGTTGTTTCTATGATATATTGAATATAGAGCCTCAGTCTTGGTGCTTGGTTGAAGTCTAAACTGCTTAAGAATCAAGTTTTTACCTTACACAGTGGTTTAGAAGTTTCCCAGTTCTATTGAAAAGAAAACCTGCAGCTATTATTATGACTCTGTACTTTTAAGGCTGGCATCTAGATTCTTCGTTGCCATCAATGAAAGCAAAACCAATGTCTTGTTTCTTCTAAGCAATACATATTCTTATTAAATGATGAAAAAGAAAATCATATATGTGGATAGGACTAATGATGTTGTCTACTAATCTCTTGTATGCCAATTGCTGCTAGAAGTGCTTAGTTGAAGAAGTAATCTCTGCAGTCCTAGGTCTGCTGTTGTTCTTCCAGCTGATCCAGCTCTAAACTGAGGACTGCAACATTTATTTCCCTTTGTAAAACACATCTATCGAAGGGAAACACAAGCCTTTGTTTAGTGGCATGCATGCTTATTGTGCCAGCTATTGCAAGATTTTAGCTAGAGTTTTTGTTCTCTACATGAGAACTTTGATAGATACTTTTGTATTTATGAGACACACCGGTGTCTTCAAGTTTTGTGCAAAAAACACTAATAAACTCTAAAGGAAATTCAACCATTTTAGAAATGTCATGTGTAAGACTCCTGTGTGACATACAGGAATTTGCTTCTTGATGTTTCTGCCAGATATTTTTACCAGTAGCCCATAGATTTCTACTGGTCTGTGAACCATATTTATTTATATGCAAAAAGAGTCCAGTTTATGTCATTTGTGCTTATACTTATCACTAATGTTAAGTGTCATAAAGCTGAACAACATACAAAGTTTAAACCTTCAATTAAGTTTTTTCACTTCATTTTCTGTAGCAATCTTTTGCACTGAGAGTTCACAGCTTTATTCTAGTATGTAATTTAACAAATCATAAATTTAAGTTTAAAGAACACAGCCCTACAGATTGAAGTGGGTAAAGCTAATATCAGAAACTAAATATCCAAATTAATCTGTGAATGTTTTCTTGGTGGGGGGGTGTTTGTGTATGTAAAACCATATGACTACTCAGACACTTCTAAGAGGACCACCTTAGGTTATGAAATTAATTTTGTGGTTCAAGTTTACAAAACAAGGTCAGTATGTTACAGTGTCCCATCAAAGAATAATTCTTCTGTACACATTTTTATACATTATTAATGTGTACATTCTCTCATGCACAAGTGCCAGGTAAGTTATATAAGTGTACACATTTTTCATTGTAGGGTATCCTTCAAGGCTGCAATCAAATGTGTGCAGGCTATCTCTTCCAGCCAGACAAACAGTATGATGTCTCCTATGACACTGGAGATAAGGCAATCCAGTGTGGTCGACACGTGGACATTTTCAAATTCTGGTTGATGTGGAAAGCAAAGGTAAATAACAAGAGTTTAGCTCAAAACCCAGAAATGTATTTATTTTCTAAGTGTCGTGTAATGGAATACTTCATTTTGACATAAATGTTTGTGTCATTACAATCTCTAAACACACAAGTATCCAAATATTAACTCAGAAAGGAACTGTGTGAATTGTAGAACAATGCTAGCTGTGAGTAAATTCAGATGGCAATTAGAAGAAAGATTTAAGTCACTAGACAAGTCCTGCAGAAAAACCATTGAGGGCAGGGCACCAAAATGATCTCTTGTTGTGATGCTCTACACTTGCATACCTATTTTTGACAGATTACTCGTAGTAACAGCAGAGTGGCCTTGATGACTTACAAGGGTACTTTGAACATGACATTTCAATGCATAGATTTTGTAAGTGACTTGGAACACAAAGCCTTTTTCTGAGGAAACATTGCCCAAGTGATGATCTCACAGCTGATTACCTGGCACTACTGTGGTATGCCTTGGATGGCTGAATTTAAACATGGGCTTATGTCCAGGCTTACATGTTCACAAGATGAAGTTGTCATGTAGTGAAGAAAACACATTCCATTTTTATTGCTTTATCTGCAGTCATCTCACTACTATTATTCTTGCTCTTCTGCTAGCAAAATGGGAATTCAGCTGGGTAACCTGAGTAATTTAAAAATAAATTAGGTATTAAATCTAATGATAAACTCTAAAATCATAAAACAATTTTCTCTTTGGGAGAATATGCTTGCTTCTTCATTCATGTACAAGGTGTACTTGAAAAAAATCCCCCAGTATTTATTATCAACATTCATATACTTTTTCTGGGATTATGATCTTGACCAAGTTGTCAATGGGTAGGCAAGTGACTCCTAGTGAACATATTGCAGACTTTTGCTTGCTGATTAAATGCTCATTTCTAGCAAACTGCTCAGAGGAAATAATTTACTTCCCAATTCTTACACTTTCAGCTGAGTTCCCATTCCAAGTCTCTCAGCAGCAGCTGTGAAGCCAGGACATAATATCCATAATATCCATAATATTTTTGGAAACTGGAGAAAATACACAAGACCTAAAATAATCTACCAAAATCAGTGCAAGTCCTAGTTATTTTCATGATAAATTTTCTTAAAATGATATAAACCAATTGGGTTACAATTGGGCCACCTTTGGGAACTTTTTTACCATTGATTAATGCTACTTTTAAGTTACGAGAAATAATAGTGCTAAATGTTTTCTGCCTGAAAATATATGAGTGAAACCTATCTGAAAAAGTGATTGTATCAGAGCATTTAAAAAAGACCATATAATTAATACCTACTTTCTTATTAAAACAGGGTACTGTAGGATTTGAAAATCAGATCAATAAATGCCTGGAGCTGGCAGAATATCTCTACACTAAAATCAAAAACAGAGAAGAATTTGAGATGGTTTTTGAAGGGGAGGTAAGTTTGCTTTCACATATGTATGAGTCAAATCTATCTTCATGCTTCTCACAGTTCTTCAAACAGCTATGCAAAACTGTTCTTATTTTATAAAGAACTACAAGACTATTGGCATCTGGGAATTTATTTATTTTTTTGTCAAAGATGTGGTTTTGTACCATAAATGTCAGGTTTATCTCCTCCTCTTCTGCAGAGGCCTTATCAGTTTAGGGCATGAAGATTACCTTAATGCAACCTACTCATACTGAGATTATTTCACCCATAACTGAGAATCTGCTATTTTTCCTGTATATTCTGTTGCTAGTGCTGCTACATACATCTTTGGGTTATAATATAAACTTCATTTCTCCCTTTACTAAGGAAAGGGAAATTGGGTTGCCCTTGCTGTGATCCTGAAAAACAGTGACTCATAAAACTGCACAAAGGTGAAAAGCATTTGCACTTCATTAGCAACCTAAATATTGCAAATGGGATGATGTATAGGGACTCTAAGGCAGCAGAAGCAAGCAGCAGCACTGCAATCCATTTCTTTCTGTTTAACATGTAGGACTAGGAAAGTTAATATATGTATAATTTTTTTAACTGATGTATATGTTTTGTTCTTTTTGCAGCCGGAGCACACAAATGTATGTTTTTGGTATATTCCTCCAAGTCTCAGGGGCATGCCAGACTCTGATGAGAGAAGAGAAAAGTTACACAGGGTAAGTATTTTTGGTTAAATGTAAAAAGGTAATTCCAAATTCTGAGACATCAGTTCTCCATTGTTTGTTATAACCTTGATATTTGTTCACTCTTGTCTTTATTTATATCGATGCTGAAGTCATGTTTTCCCTATAGAACCAGATTCAGAACATACTCAGTTATGCTGTGCTCACAAGTGTTACAAGCCTCCAAAAAGTAGCTAGGCTTACAGACATCACATTCTACATTGGATAGGACAGCTTATCAACAAGAGAAACAGAAGGGTAATTGTTTGAAAATGCTTGGACAGGTAAAGGACATGAAAACCTGTAAGTTCCTTCTCAGGTATTTATTTTGATTTTAAATGCCAATGCATTAGTGCATTTCAGTGAAAATTAATACCCTTGAGAGGACCTTGGGATACATTTATTTGAAGAGGTAGAGGGAAGTGAAGGCACCATTGAAGCACCACCAGAAAATATCGTATTAGTCGGGATTTGAGGGAAGAAAAAGTAATTTTGTAGTAGTGTTTTAGACAGAAGTGGAATGAAATACATTCAGGAGACAAAAGAAAGATTTCACAGTTGTTTAAAATAATTACTATTTTGTGTCTCTGTGTGTGTGTGTGTGTGTTAGCAAAGGGAGAAGAATGGGCAAACTTAGGAGATTTTGTAGAGGATTTAATGGCTACATCACAATGAGGAAAGAGAATAGAAGAGAATAGAAATTCCTAGGTCAAGCCAGTCCCATGGTAGATAAAGTAATTGCCAAAAAAGGGGAGAATAGTGGGAAATAGAAGTAAGAGTTAAAAAACAGCAAGAGGGATGAAATATTTGATTTGACCCTGTTAAATGTTAGAGGACATCATAAAGCATTCTACAAAACAGTAAAAGAGCCAGACATCTGACCTTGCCTGGCAGAGAGTAGAGCAGGAGAATGAAGGTCTGGATGGAAAAACTGGGCTTAGTCAATACCAAGTATTAAGACTGTCAGAACATTATGCCTTGTAAATTAAACCAAGGAAGTGAGATTGTCTGTGGCAAATAGTACTGCAAAACTACTGGAAAGTTTCCATGGCTGATGCTAACAAAAATATTCTTTATGACATAGATCTTGTTGAAAGTTTTCCATTGTTGTCCCCACACACAAAATGCTTTCAGAATACATAATATTCTCATGGAAAACATCCATTACCCTCACAGAGGTCTGGAGTGGACTTTCATACAGAAGCAGAAAATGTTTCATGACAAAATCTTCAGCACAAAGAAACAAAATGTACATTTAATATACAAAATTATTACACAATGAATACTCTGGATGCTATTAATTTGTAAATCAAAAAGATGGATGTTATTGTTTTCCTTTAAATAGCCAATCCTACATATTTAGATTTTCAAGCTTTTTCTTGTCACAGACATTTTTATTAAAATAAATACCTGTCAATTTATTTTTTCTGAATTAAGAAATACTGTGACATACAAGGAAAGAATAATATTTTCTTCTCTCTTTTTCTCTCTCTCTCTCTCTTTAACAATAAAGGTGGCACCAAAAATCAAGGCATTGATGATGGAGTCAGGTACCACCATGGTTGGATATCAGCCTCAAGGCGATAAAGTCAACTTCTTCCGGATGGTCATCTCAAACCCAGCAGCAACCAAGTCTGACATTGACTTCCTCATTGAGGAGATTGAGAGACTGGGGCAGGAGCTGTAGTGGCTGAATTATCTCTTTCTCTAATTCACTGTTTTCCAGCACTGGCTATTTTTTTAACCCAGTTCTGCAGAACGTGTTTTAAGGAAATTCTGTAAGTTCCAATCTCCTAAGACATCCTTAAACAAAACAACTATAGGCTACTGAAATATATATGTATTGGTAGATCATATTATTGAGGGAAAATGTATTATCTTAAAGTTGAAGTACTATCGATTCTTACGTTGGTCTTGTTTATTGTAGACAGCAGAAAATTAATAAG
>WEIU01013736.1:134981-155545 GCA_013389925.1 Aegithalos caudatus
ATTGTTGGTGCTTTTCTCACATACAAAACAGCAATCTCTAAGAGCACCTTTGAGTAAAATAGTTGTACTTGCCCTTTAGTGTCAAATCAGGGGATGACAGTAGCAGAGTCATTGTAACAGGTATATTATTGCTGTATTTTTAGAGGTTAATTTGTGTAGATTGTGTATATTATTGTTAAATGACTTTGTGTAAAAGGATTTAAATGTAATAGTTTTACAGCAAGATAACTGTTTAATTGTAGGTATCTGAAATATTTGCTTATTTATATGCAGAGATTTACCATGCTGAAGAATTGTCTTGTATTTTCTTCTGTTTGTAATGTAACCTATTTATATATTATTGAAGTTCTAAATAATGTTTATGGTAATTTAGTGTCTTTGTGAGCCAAAGAAAAAATACAAAAATATTAGTTGACACTTTCATTTAAATCCTAGTGCCCTTAAAGTAATAACTTACAGATAATTTTACTGAAGATAAGGAATTCTGACATTGTGTATAGACTATCAAATTATGGGATCCCTTTAATCTATTAGAATTATTAGAAATTTCAGTTTTATTTCTTGTAATGTCAGACTGTCTGTTGAGTGCTCTGAATGCTTTTCTAGTGAATATTGATTGCTAACCAAGGCCCCTGTTTTTGAGTTTTATTTCAGGACTGACTTCTGTGACCATTTTAACTAAATTCTGTGGGAGTTTTAACCAGCATCATTCTTTTAGTGAAATAGAATTCATGATTTATTTGGAGCTTATAAAATAAATAAAACCAAAAGTAATGTCAGTATCTTCTAATACAGCCAGCTTGTCCCAATAATTTCAACTGGTTAGGCTTTTCCAAGTATAGACACCAGATTCATCCGTAGCTTGATCAATTTTAATCATTAGATAATCAATATTACTGAGTGGAAAAGTCCATACTGGAAATAGAGTAGTGGAACAAAATGGAGATTCAATAATCCTCTGTTCACCGACTTAGTGTCATGGTGATAAATGGAATATGCTGATTTCAAGTGTTTTCATACGTGATTCTTTGCAAGTCAGTAATTAATTGCTTTTTCTCCACCCCCCCCCCCCTCGACCTCAGTAATAAAATGGAATTATTTTAGAAACTTCAAGTGAAATACAGTCATGATATGCAGTTTTTGCAGTCTCTCTGGCCCCTGTCACTCCTGTTGAAGGACATTTACAGGCAAGAGAGATTTCCACCCTGCAGGTCCCACAGCTGTCTTTTGAGGGTGGTGTCTCATTTGTGGCTGCATTAGCACAAGGAGAAGAAAGAAGCTGTTATGGTAAAAGCTGCATCCTACAGCACAGCCTTTCCAGCTTTCCACAGGACGCTTGTTTATTCCTCTTTCGTAACCTTCTGTAAAATCTTCTCTTCAAATTGAGTTGACTCTCAAAATTATTGTAAATTTGTCACGGACCTTTAGATTTATGAGTATGACTTTCAAAATAGATCTGCAATGCTACTTCGTATCATTAAACCCCTAGTAATCTTACCAACACAGTATTTCTTTCATTAGATTTCTTCCAAGACAGTGTAGTTGGTTTCTTGCCTTCTTCATTTTAAACCTTGATTTTCCTCAATTATAAGCCTATTGTATTACTGTGTATTCAATACTTGATATTGTTGTAAACATCCTGCACTACAGATGTAGTTGGCATGAACATTGACTTCAGTACTAGCTTCCCTAATATTAAATGCCATTCTTTATAATGGCATCATTATTACTATTCATCTAAACTCTCATTTAGAACTGTTCTTAGAGTATAGAAAGTAGTTTGTTTTGAAGAAGCATATGTCACATCTTTGTTTCAGACTTCTGTCTGAAATCTGGTCTCAGTTTTAGTTTATTCAAAGGGCAGCTACAGAAGATTGAAAAAAATATTTCAATCCTTCTTATTTATGAGAAACAATATGAATTATTATAATTAATCCAAATATGTATAACTGGTGACTTTGCTTCACTAGAGGATTTTGTCTTCCACAGAAACACCATGCTTCTTACGATTTCCAACAGTTCTTATGTAGGAATTTCTTATTTCCTCCACCTCCCTTGTCAATAACAGTATTACTAAAGCTCTAACCCTCAACCCTCTAACCTTAGTATTTTAACCTCATGAACCCTGTATCCAGATCACCATCTCAATATTCTAATCAGCGTTTAAACTATCTGAGATGTTAATTCTCCTTGAAGCATATAAACTAGGTGAAGAGAATCATCTTCATCCTGACCATGAAGCTGTAGAAAGACCACCATGCAGCTGACTGGCATGCATACTGCAAGCCCCTGACAGCTCTGATGTAGTCAGAAGCAGATCTAGAGCTCCTCAGTGCATATATAATGTTTTTCTGCTTCTTCATTTAATGGAGTATCTTGTGTTCTGAAGGTCAAAAGCATCAGAGATTGTTCCTATCGCCAGTGATGGTTTGGAGCCAGGTGGGAATAATGGAACTCCTCCTGCTTGTTTTGGAAGTGAGACAGTTAATGCATAGATGTTGTCTCTAAAAACAGAGGGTTTAAATTTGTCTTCCTACCCTCTGCATTTATTTTGCTTTTCTGCAGTGTTGTGTTGACACTGATGACCACAATTAGACTTCTGCAAAGCCTTTGATGCTAATACCAGATTCTGGGGTGTTTTCCTATTACACATACTGTGCTCAACAGGCACTGTGCTCATATTAATTTCTGACTTGGTTAGCTGATTTTAACAGAGCAGTTATAGTCATTAGTGAGAAAAGTAATCTGTTTTCTTATTAGGTCATTTCCATCTGAGTAATGTGCCACAGCTTCTCAGCCAAATGCTGGCCTGGAATTTTCTTTCTTTTTAATCAATATACTATTGACTGTGAGAGATCAGGATGTATAGATATACAGAAGTATTGACTAATATAAAGCATTTTAATTCCAGGTGAGCAACTTTGTTTTTCTGAGTTTTAAAATATACTCTGAGGTAGCAATTTTGCCTTTAAAATCACATGGACAATCGCTGTAACTTTGCATGGGTGAATTCAAATCAATGAAACAAAAGGCAAGATCTTAGCTGAACAGGTAGCTACAGTCTTTCTTAACTGATAAAATTTACACTGCAACTACTGACCACTGGATAAAAATCAAGAGCAGCTGGTGATTTTGAATGAGAAAAATTCCAATTGTGTTATTAAAGGTAATTTTTAGAGGAGGTAGATTATACCATTCACAGCAGACAGCCAGAAGCAGGGGCCTTGGGAATAATCCAGAATTTTAAAATCATAATGGAGTTAGTTCATAATCTGTTTTTTGAATGGTGACAAATATGAAGAGATTTTTTAAACAGAATCTCTGTTTTGTGGTTTAAGAAATGTTGAAGTTATAAAGAAGTTATGCAATGCAGTTTTAATTTTTCAATAAAAATTTATCATAAAAATTACTAATTTGTCTCATATAATTTTTGTGAGATATTTTGTTTCCTTAAGAATATGAGACAAAAGCCATGCAACATTATCCCTCACCTTAAAAATAGTAAGGCAAATGCTAAGGCAACTATTTAATTGTAATTGTGAATTGACTGTGAGCTTATACCAACAGGGACTGAGGAAGAACCACAAGCACAGGACCTTGGTCAGTTTGGACAGGTTTGTTGAGACATTACTACTGTGTATAATATGAAAAAAGTGCTTTAAAATCTTGGATTCTAGACCATATTTTGGGGTAACACACCATTCCTTGATAGGTGATAAAATAATTTTAGGGTTTTTCATACCAAATAGATAGAAAAATAAGAGTACATGTTGAATTCATAAAAGCATAAAATTCTCTTTTTTCATGGTATAGATAAATTCTAATTAATTGCTGCTCTATGCATTATCCATAGAATTGTCATTGATTTTAACAGTATATAGGAAGTTTGATTTTGATTGCTTTAGGGTAGGATAAGCATCCTTCAAGTAGGATGAGTTTTCTTAAGAACAGTTTTATTTCCAAGTTAAATATTTTATGAAGCAAGCTAGTCATGAGAAAAATACACACAAAGAAACTTATTTAGTCGATTAGTGTAGCATACAAATGCCATCATGGTAAAGCACTAAAAATTATGGAAGGTGATTTTTTTGGTGTGAGTGTTAAGGAATATTCAGCTTATGCACAGGACCACAACAAGAGTTTTTGTAGTTAGTACAGCTCTCCGTGATCAACAGAATTATACCTGCTTGGATTTCTTCTGTAGTGTTTTATAATTTACAAGTTATGATAGTTATGTTGAGGGTGATGATACATGAGTTGGGAGTACTGTTCACTCCAGATCAGCAACTAAGTGAGGAGGAGATGAGAAGACGCAAGCACAATCTGAAAGCCAAGGATAAAAGGAAGGATGGCTGCAAAATGCAGAGGGATTTGTGTTTCATTACATATTTGAAAGAATCAGACTTCTGGACAAAGCAAAATTAATATTTTGGTTAGAAGAAAAGGTAAGATGCAAGAAGATGATTTTAAGTAGACCTGGTAAAGATAGGGAAAAGTTCTGGTTCTGTTTTAACATATCTATCTACTGAGGAAAAACAGAACATTGTTTAGTAATGATGATAACAGAAAAAGCCAAAGATAAAATATTAGACCTTGAGTTATTTCTGCTATGTGTAAGTACTCTGTTCAGTGTCTGAATGTAATTATTTCAGATTGGATAAGTATACTTGAGATGTGTATTTGTGAGTGTATTTATATATCATGGTATAAATGAGAAGAACATGTACATGCCTGACATACTCAGTGTGTATCAGAAAAAAATTAAGTTTTGCACAATGATGACTGTTTTGTGTAGGACTTTTCAGGACAGTTGAAGTATAATATTAAACAAATATATAGTGAAGGAAATAGTAAATTATTTTCCCTTACCCTTGGATGTGTGTGTGTGTGTTGGATATTTATATAAATTATTAAACCTCTATCATCTGAAATTCCCAAATTACGTACCTTATAACAGGACACCAGGTTCATCTAGGAATAGTTGGTTTGATGCAAGAATTACTGTATAAAAATGTTTGGCCTTGTTTTTGTGGAAAGGTGTTGTGTCATGACTGCGTGAGCACAAATATGTCAGATCAATGCAGATGATAGAAAATGGAGAAAAACGAAGTTTAACATTCAAGAAAACCTAGAAAAATGTCACTACAAGCAAAATCAACACATGTAAGTACAATTACTTAAGCTTAGGTTATAGAAGTCTATCATCTGTGACCAAGTGTAAGCTGGTTCAAAGCAGTGTCTGCTCAGTGTGACATCATTAAGAGTTCAGTTATGCTGCTGCATAAAGCAGGCATGTTGGCTTTCCAAAAAACAGAAACTTGGTTTTCACTTTAAATCCAACAGGTGAAAGTGTCTCTCAAAAGCAATGTGAGAAAGGCATAAGACATTTCTCATTCAGTGTCATATGCTATTTATATCTTCTAAAGTTTGTATGTATTTTAAATTACATTCACTGTTTAACACAGTGCCTTATTAGGACTTCCCATGGGCCTCAGCAAAAAAAAGGCCATTAATCTCAATTAAGCTTCTTCCTTTACTTTGGGGAAGGTTGCACACAGGGTAATACTGACATTTGTTCTTGTGGGTATACATCCAGTATTACCACTAGATAAATTCTTTATTTCCATTAGTTTGAGGCTTTTTCTGGTTCCTTGTTGCATTTTGTTGCTGTGGGCACCCTCTGTAGACAAGGCCCTTCCAGGTGGTTCACTCTCCTCCACACACACAGCACTGGCCATCACTAAACACTCTGGCACAGCTCTTGATTATCTCGAGGAGTACAGGTTCACTGGGCAGCAGGATGAAATCTCTATGTGCTGGGTTGAACAGTGCTGAACCAAAGAGCCACAGTTATTTTGATTACAGCAGGATTTCCTATTTGTGAAAGAAAAAAATACTTTTACTAATACATTATAACCATGACTCTTAATAACTGTTTTTATTTGCCAGTAGGTGTGCTGCTACAATAATTCACTGTCTTTGCTTATCTTGGTTGCACTTTAAAAGTGTATTACCTATACCTGACACAGTTATGTTTCAGGGGTACCATATTTCTTCATCCTGTTTTGATCATCATGGCTCTTCTATTAGTCTACATTTTTTCAAGAAGAGGTGTGGGGCATTTTCCCACTACAAAAGAATCAAGTTTAGTTTCCCTGCTGTAAATACCCCATAACAGTGAGTACTTGGTAGTTTTTACTCAGTCATAGCAAATGTAATTATTCTGTAGGTATGAATTAAATACCAGCTTTATTTTACAGTATAATGTGATGCATCCTCTTTAGTCTTCCCAAACATGTGAGGTCTGTCTTTTTGCATGCTGAGATGTGAAGTCCCAGATTGCTAATTGTGACCTGGCTCCCTGGCAGTAAGAACTGTGATTTCCACCAGACAGCTCCCTCTGCTTCCTGAAGTGAGTGTGTGCAGACTGATTCCAGCATTAGAGCTTGTGTTGCAGGTTAAGGAAGTTAAAAAAATTTCTTCCTTTGAAATACATGAACATTACTTTAAAAAGAGCTACTAGGCCAGTAATTGCTACAATTTTCCTTCCCTAAAAGCCTAGAGGTTTTTTTTCCTCTCAGAAATTCTATGACTACAGTGTAAATAATTATGCTTAGCTATTGTTGAATGACTCAAGAACTCATGTTAATTTTCTATATATAATGCTGCTATAATTGTACAATTACTGCTGTACTGGAAGTGGGCCAGAGGTGGAATAGAGGTTCTCAGGGGAGTTTAAAGGCTCTCTCATTTATTCTGTAGCTCAGACCAGAGCTGTCTCCATTAAGCTGGCAAAGTGGTCAAAAAAGAAACTGAAATCACCAGATTACACTCTAGAGATTTGGTTGGATTCTCAGAAAAATGTACATGGCTTGAATTTACAACAGGAATGCCTGTTTCCCTCTCATCTTTTAGCAAATACATTTGGTTAAAAGAGCTTCAACAAACACAGGGCCATTACTTTGGAACAGGCCCTCAGTTTAGGGTTTATGTAGTGAGCTACTAATTCATCTGTCTACCTAGGTAATTGCTAAAAAGGCATGATTCATATAGAAGTGTACATCTCTAGGCTTGTAACAACAAATTATTCTGCAAATACATCCTCAAAATTTTAGAATTATGTTCATATAGTATCTGTCTTCCCAACATTCCATATTTCTCATCCTTCCAGTGAATGGATCAATAGATCCTTTCAAATGTGTGTATAGGGGAGAGAGAGTGTGCAAGGAAAGCTCCTGTTCCAGGCTGCCAACCAGTCTCTTATGCCCATCTTCGAATGGAAGACCAGATTGTGAGTTTGTTCTAACATGAGAAAAAAAACCACCAGGGTTTCTTGGGTACAAATTAAAAGGGAAAGAGCACTGTATACCAAAGAACAGTCACACAGGCCTAAATTCAAAATAGTAAAGTTGTCCATCAGGCAGAAACGAAATGTGCAGCACACTTCTGTCTGAATAATTTACAAAGTGGTAAAATGTCAGGAGAAGCAAAGAAATAATTTATACCACTTAAATGATGCTCATTGCATGTAGTTTGAAATAGACACCAGCACAGAGTATGTTATTTTGCAGGAATAAATAGAAATGTAGATGAATATCTACTAGTCCTAGCTGCTTACTTATATAATTTAGATGCACAAGGTTTTTCTGGTGGTACTTTTTCATTACATCCATAGGAACTAGAAACCTTTTTTACCATCTACATCACTCAGCAAAGGGTACTAAGAGGAATTGTGTAGAGACGTAATGCTTTCTAATACCCACTCTTTTAACTTATATTTATCTATGTTAATTTTCTAGTAGTGTTATCAGTCTGTAGTCTAGTAGTCTGTCAAATTAGGTGTTGGTTTTTTAGGCTAAATAAAACAAGTTTCATTACTAAAACAATTTGAAATGGCAAAGGGCACAGTTAAATAATGAAAAATAAACTGCACAGAAACAGATTTGTAGAAGCAAGTAGTTTGAGCTAACAGATTATTCCATGTTTACGTGATTTGAGTCTGATGTGCTCTCTGAAATGCAGATTCAGCAATCTGAGCAGCTGTTCAGCAGTTACAACAAAGAATACCAAGGATTTAGAAAAATTGAGGCCCATTTCCATATTACACTGTAAAATCAGGCTTTTATCTCTAGCTGTGAATGAGAGATGTGATTTAGTAGGTTCTTGTCCACTAAAACCAAGTCACATTCAGACTTTGACTATTTTTTAATAAATCAAAATTTTGAAAAGCTTTTACATAGTAAGTTATGCAGAATTTTCTCATGGAGAACTGGATATATATCTTTAAATCAGATTAAATATCTTGAACAGTTATTATATAAGAAATGAATAAAACAGTATAAAATAATAGATTTAAAGCATGCATATAAAATATATCAAACGTTAGAAATATTTTACCCAATGTATTTTGATTTTACATTCTTTTCTTATACACTACATCCTCCAAATAGCTTTTAAACTACCTTATAAATTGAAGATCTTTGTAATTTCTTTTGTATTTATCCATGCTGTATAAGCCACATTGTAACTGTAGCTAGTTCCATGAGCCTATATTATTTGTAGGTCTCTGGACTTGGTAACATTTTATAAGATGCAGCTGTTGAACTGCTTTTAGCTGGTTCAGTAATGGTTGCAATTGTTTTGCAGTTGACTGTAATTCCCGGGATTTAGTTGGTTTGCTATTGAAAAACAACAGCAACAAAACAGTTGATAAATTACATTCCTAATTTCTGCAGTTATGTTGTAATCTGTTGATGGCTCTCTAGCAGGTCAAGACCTAACAGCATAAATAAAGAGGTAGTTTAGAACCTATCATTAAAAAAAAAAAAAAAATTACCTCACCCTGGTGTAATGCTATTGAATTTTAGTGCAGTTACACAAAGGAAAATTAAGGTGAAACTGAATGAACTAGAACCAGGTGTACTGCCCTGGTTCTAAAAGGGATGTGACTATAGTAGAAGAAAAAATAGTAGTTTAGGGAAAAACAAGGTCAGGGTGATCACAAGAGATGCTCTGCATCCCCTTTGTCAGCCTGCACCTTGGTTTCCAGCTACAATTTCAGGGTCATGTTTCTTGGCTGAACATCCAACTATTTTAACCTGCCAAACTTTGCTGCTGTGGTACAGCTGCACAGCTGCAATGTCTAAGAATGGTGGGCACTGTAATTCCTCTGTTATATAGGAATACTCAGGATATATTGTCCAAGACCCCTAGTTAGGATCTTGTCCAGGTTTCTTTTGAATATCTCTAAGGATGGAGAATGAGGATGAATCTGACATCTGGAGTCTCCTGTTTTCCTTCTGTATGTGATGGTGGAGCCTAAGCATATACCTGGACGTGAGAGTAAATTATTCCACTTACAGCTAGCAGAGAGACCTGACTAGTAAAGTCATAAAATCTAAACCCCTTTAAAATCTAACCCCTTTAAAATGTAGAGACCTACAAAAAAACCAAAACAAAACAAAAAAACAACCCCCAAATAACATCCCCCAACTCTAACCAACAAGCAGAGATCCAGTGTAAAAGGAGACTAAATATTTTCATCTCCTTTCTGGATAACAGAAGAATCAAATTTCAAGATTTAGATCTATCTTTTATATTTATTTGGCCTGAACAAATATAATATTAAACATGCTGGAAATACCTCACAGGTGAAAAGAAATTGTATACAGTCTTCTAAAATTGTGTTAGTATTCTTAAAGTAGTTATGTTTTGTCTATTTCAACAGCTTTGCTAACACTGTGCACTAAACAATTTGCAATCATAGCTTTTTAAGGCAACTAGAAACTAACTTGTGTTTTTCTTTTGTTTGCTTTTTGACTGAGTGGGATTATCTAAACTGTTACCCATATTACAGTAATTAATTCTACAGCTCTTTAATATCTGCTTCTCATTATTACAGTTAGGTCATGAGTTGTGTATTAAAAAAAAGAAAAAAAGAAGCAACTGTAACAAATAAGAGTCACTGTTCCAAGATGTTTGTGCAATTTTGCATTCTGACTGCATTTTACATTGGTTGGACTTTAAAACTTGTACTTGCCAGTTCACATTTTCCCACCTTACTCTCTGTATAAGGGATATTTTAAAGATTGAGCAAAAGGGAGTAGCCAGTTTTACCAGGGAAGGAAAAGGAGATAAAACAAGGTAAAACTGAGATGAGCTAGAAACCCTCTACAAATCTTACATTGTGTATTTTAAAAAGACAAAATGGGCTTGTACAAAATGGAGACATATTGGAAATAGACCCACTGCCTTTGATATTCTAATATGAAGAAATACAACCCTAAAGCTTGTGTCAGTATCCCTCAGTCAGTAGGTTTTCTGTTTCTCACTGGGCTTTCAGTAGTCATTGGAGAGAAGCAGTAGGAAGAAGCAGTTGGAGGAAAGGTCAGGGGAGCAAAACTGAGCACAGGGATGCACAGGTGAGGACAGGTCTCACCTCAAGACCTGGACCTGAGAATTGCCTGTGGCTGTGAGCCTGTGCCTCTTCCTGCTCCTGCTGGATCTGGGCCTTAGCTTGCAATTTCTGGCTCTTGCAGTACTCATGTTCCTTTTCTAAGCAGTTCTGTGGCTTCCATTAAAACCAGTGGGTAAACTGCCTTTCCTCTGCTCGTTTCTTGGCTGCAGCAATTTCCTCTTGCTTCTGTTTGTTAGTCTCTTTATGGTGACCGCAATTTTTCCCCTTCATGCTGTCTTAAGTAGGAAAAAATTTCAAATTATCATCTGTTCTCCATTTTCTTCAGCCATTTAACTCTTTCTATCCTTGATGTTGTTTTGCTTAGCAGATTCTTGACCTAAATCCCTGTTCCAGGAGTGTCTGGGCCTAGGACAGCACCCAAGTTTGTGCTGGAAGTTAAAAGCCCCACGTAACATCCTGCAATTCACTGAATCTGGCACCATATCAAGAAAAGATGCTCAAAGAAATACACTTGGTAGGTGATGTCTGTCCCTGAAACACCCTGAAACATCTGTTCCAGAAACATCATTGAAAGTCCTAGCTAATGCTTTGTACATCCCTTCTCTCTAACATCACACTCTAATGCTATCCCCTAAGTCAGAAGGAAGGAGGCCCTCATGGTTAAAGTTCAGTCATTGAATAACACCATACTCCTCACAGTGTGTTACAGCACAAAAGCTGGTCCATACTTTCAAGGAGGTATTATAGGACTCAAACCCCACGGCTGTAGTAGTGATCTACCCAGAACAGCTAGAGGAGGAGTCAGTGCCAGCAGGAATAAAGGGGCAGCTCCAGAAGCTGGCTGGGTCTTTGCAAGTGGTACTATATCACCAGTCCTGTCAATTGCACTGACACCTGCAAATCCCATCTCATGATAAATAAAAGTTATTCCAGCACATCCACCTGGGCCCACCAGCTTGCTTCCCAAACTTTGTGCTTGCTGAGAAATGAATCTGATCAGGTGTCATTAGCAAGGGCCATTGAATCATTCTTGTCAGCAGTATGGAGAAGCATTGCTGTTCTGTGCCATTTGGCTTTTAGTGCAATGATTTCAGATGACAAACTGTTCATTTGATTTTTAAGCTCAGCACATGGGTGACATCCTCAGCTGCTGCCTTTGAACACTGCAGAAAGCAGGGAGAGCTCCATCTGCCTGCAGTGAAATGGAAACCACATCAAACAGCTGCTTGCCCAGGGATAGTGATTCTTGTCATAAACTGTTCTTTAACTTAGTTTAACATATCTAGGTAGCTGTGAAAATGACTTCTGGCACTTTTTCTCATGCTATAACTCATTGGTTTTGCTAATTCACCTAAGAAGTCCTTTAGCATTCCCTCTTTCGAAGTGGTGCCAAGAGCACTCATATAGCAAGCAAAGGAAGGATTAACCTAAGCTCCACCTTCTAGCTGTTCTCATTAGTATATGTGAGAGGGCAGAAATTCCAATTTTTGGGGGGACAAAGATGCTGCATTGGGTTGACATTGCTTTCTGGCTAGGCTTACAGGATCTGATTATATCCTAGGATTTTTCTCTCTTCTAAATCAATTTTATTTGCTCCCTCCAGTAAGAGCTCATTAGGAGAATGGTCATCTGGCTTTAACAAACTCCTCCTACAGAATAATCCTACCCAGTAGTACTCTTCCTAGGATTTTAAGGCCATTATTTGAGGATTGTCACTCCCGTGGCATATATTACATTACCAGTTTATTTTATTGTATTCAAGCTCCCAAACCTAATCTAAAAATAAATAATGTTCACAAGGAGAGGTCTCCTGCTTTCTCAGGGATGTGATAAATACCAGCAGAAGCTCAAAAAATACGTTTCCATGTTGTGGAAGATAGAAACCTTCGCCTTAATGCTTGCAGGAAAAGAAGTTATCAGCTATTGAGGCAGAAGAAAATTAATCACAAAAGACTTCTCAGGACAAGAAAAGATAAAGGATAGGGAGTTAAGTGTTGGTTTTGTTGGGCAGGTTTTTGTTGTTTTTGTTTGGTTTTTTTCTGAAGGGGGGACTAAAAATAACTTGAGAAATGCATAATTGTGGAACCTTTCACATTACATGTCAGGATGAAATCAATTTAAAACTATGACAAAGACTAAAAGGGTCTTTTCCTGAGGCTAAAGCAGATTGAGCTTTCTCTGAGCTAGCAATGTATTGTTTAGGGCATGGCTGGAAAGAGGCTAATGGTGCTTAGTTTGTAGCTGTCCAGAAGGTGGAGGAATGTGCCCTCCTGTGACTAATGAAAGCACTTAGGAGGGCTGTCAGAGACCTGGAGCTCTGTGGGCAGGAAAGAGGAGTATTGTGAATGTGTATAGCCCATGGGGTCAGATCATCCTTGTGTCAGAGTCTGAGTGCACTATTTGTCCTGTTTGTCCCAAATTCCCTGTGATAACATTTGTTTTATTCCTTCTTTCTGTAAAGAAGGACTTTCTAGGACCTTCATTTTTCTTCCTCTTTCAGCCCGTTCGTATGTTGCAGGTTAGTCAAAGGAGTAATCTCAGTAATAGCACAAATGTAGCACAAGACAGTGTTTATAGACTGCCTGGTTTCAGAAGCCCCAGCTCTGGATTTAGGGATGCAGAAGGAAATGACAGGGCTTCTGGGAGAGGCAACTCTCTGGTAACTCTGCCTTGGTACAAAGGTGGTTTCTGCTTCTTACAGCTTTTAGAATTGCTCCTGTGCTCTGACAACCAAATCTATGAAGGCCAAAGCTATAAAATCAAATACTGTGGATGAAATCATCACAGGGATTTCTTTTATCCCTGATATTCAAGAATTATATTTGGCATTTCTGCCTGGTCAAATCTGTCAGGCCAGGTGTAATTTCTCTTTTTAATGTTCAACATGTTTGCTATAACTCTGTAAAGCCTATAGAAAAGGTCTGGACTCTTTTCCAAGAAGGACCTTTGTGTCAGGTTCAATAAATGGGACCCTGTTCAGAACAGGACACTAAAGGATTTAATATATGACACATTTTTAAACACAGGGGGGTTTTAGTGTAAGACTTTCTACAGTACTGATTTCTTCTAGAAGAGTCTTCATCAACAGCTGTTCTAAACATCCCTCAGCAGACTCTGGCAGCTTGATAGTACTGTCTAGGTGTACATTTGCTTTCCTGTCTTACTGCTCTTTTATCTCAAACTGTAAAATTTGAGTTGGGAAACTCCAAAGTAAATTTTTGGTTTGGGTTTTTTTTTTTACGTGGACCAACATCTGTCATTAATGCTTCAGTCTGTACTTCAGATAAAAGAGCTCTAGAGAAACTATAGATAAAGCAAAATGTAGAGCTGACTTCTTCATTCATGATAAAAGAATTTAAAGCACTTTATAGAACTAAAGCTGAAATAGTACACATCACTATACAAAGTACTGAGCACCCAAGACACTGCAGAATGGATTCTGTGAGCAGAAAACCTTCCTATTTGATTTGCTGTATTTAAGAAAACAGGATTTAACACATCCTTGGTATATAAAAAGGAATGCAGCAGCAAATTCTTGACTATAAAGAAAGACCCTTAGTATAAGCAGTTTCCAAAACTCCAGATTTTAGGCTAACCACTCGGGTCAGAAATGACTGACAACGCACGTATCACGTAATGAATCGGTTGGAAATTACTCAATTAATCCTTCATTATGAACCTTTCTTCACAACAACCCTAGCTGCAGTACTCCCAATGCCAGCTGCTATCTACAGCTGAATAGTAGCAGGCACATTAAGCCTCTTAAATACTGGCATTGTGATTCCTAAATTGGGTGGCCAGAACCTTAGTCTATGCAATTTCTTCTATAATTAAGATTCTATCTGTGTTTCTATAATGAATCCTGTTTTCAATATAGTTTAAAGAGATTTCTTTTCTTTTTAGCAGTGATTTCACATACATTGTGTTCTTTCCTGGTTAATAATGAAGCAAATCTCCGAAACATTCTGACATTTGTCATAAACTCTGTGCCCTCTCTTAACTGTTCACCAGCGCATCTTTTACTGTGAATACAACTATTTAAAGGTTATTCTCCTCTATTATGTCTCCTCTTCATAATACACTCTGTAAAAATTCTGAATACTATACTTCAGGTCAGAATTTGGGGGCTGATGTCTATATGAAATGGGACAACAAGCTAGAGTAAGGACTGCAAGTTTAAAGTAATTATGGAGGCAAGGAAGAAAGGACATTGATTTTACTAAGCCCAATCCAATAGTCAGGCACACATTTCCAAAGCTTTATAGGAGTAGAAGACATTTATTTTTGAGCTTAATCAGTCTTAAAGTCCCAGATGAAACCCCTGTAGCAAGTAAAAATTGTATAACAAGCCATTCTGTCAGAAATCCATGGCTATAACATCTTTAACAGTCAAAGCTGTGCCTCTCAGATCTGTGTAAAAACTACTTATCAGCATCTCAGAGCTACTGGGTCTTCAGAAGCTTTGGAAAGACAGAGTTCAACTGTATTACAGCCAAGTCAATCACTTCTATGAGTTAAAGTAATGAAGGCTTTAGGTTATTTCCTGTGTCCTATTAATATAACCTCCACAAATTAGTTTTGCTGAGTTTCTGGTTTCTGAAACAAAAGCCTTGATTCTGGTCTCAACTGACTTGGGGAAGAGAACTGCAGATTCCCTTTACAATTCTCTGATCCGTTGATGGCATCTGCAGTCCTCGGTGCAAATTACAGCAGCCAGAGGAACTGTTCCTGATAATAACCAGAGCATGACAACACTGACAGCAGCTCTTACATGTGCCCGTGCTGGGAGCTCTGGGGAAAAAGCAGAGAGCAATTCTGGCAATGTCTGCCACAGAACACTCCCCTTACAGAGAAGCAGTGTGCTCGGGCTGATCCTGAGACATTGTGGCCCTTCCCTCCCACCACAGAAGATTGCTTCATGTTACAATAGCAGCAATTTAGTTTTCAACTGAAGGCTTGTGAGCTCCAGCTCCTTCCTTGTTGGATACAAATCACTCTTAATTGTCTCAGAGAAACTGCTTCCCCTCCCTTATGCGCTAGTGTAAATCAGCCATAATGCAATGGAAATTGATATGTATTTAGAGTGGTAAAAAATGTCAAGTGGTCAAGACTAGGCTCTTCGAGTTTGGCACGGCCTTTTGTGCCTCGTGGAGCAGCAGGGGAGAGCCAGCCCTGCAGCACTGACCAGGAAAACTGCCTAAGAGCAATTTGTCTAGCTAGTGCCTTCCTCCCTTGCATTTCATTCCTTGTTTAGCTGCATAGCAACTAACGACCGCGAAACCAGCTTTACAAAAGCCCCACATTACTTCTGTACTTCATTAACTTTTAGAGCATCAGACCGTGGTATTTAACCACAACCTTCAGTTTCAGGGGCTTGTTTGGTCAGAGACTCACTAATGCTTGGCTTCCATTCGAAGTGCTTCACTGTTAGTTTCTCTTTACATTCACACATGGTCTGATCTTTTCACAGCTGCAAGAACAGGTGCAGTCTCACACCCCCTGACATTTGCACATATTCTGACCATTGCTACCTTACTTATTTCTTCTCAGATTGCCTCAGTTCCAAAGAAAGTACTGCTCCTCCTCTCCATTGTCCAAAAATATGGGGAGTGTTTGTGAATACTTCTGCAGCCAGTGGATGGGTGTATGGATTCTCTGGGTCAGCAGGCTTTTACCAGCCATTTGTGTGAGCTAGAGCTACATTTTTGTTTTTGTAGAGCTGAAGGGTTTGTTTTTTAGGCTCTCTGTTCATGTGAAGTTCTAAGTGTTGTGGGTGCACAGCCAGGTGGATGCCTTCCAAGCAGCAGTAGGTTGTTCCCCATGCACTTGCAAAGGAGATAAAATCTCCTTGGGCACTGCTGACATATGAGTTTATCTCAGACATACATCAGACTCTTTATGGCTCCTACCAAGCCCAGTCCTGCCCTGTTGGGACTGAAGTCAACAAGCAGATATTCTGAACTGCAATTCATCATATTGAGCAATACATTAAGAGCAGAAATGAATGAGGTCATACATTGACGAGGGGATAAAACTAAGAGCTATATTGTGACCCATCTTCTTCTTCAGTCACTGCACGCTGCTGCTCTATTTCCACCTGAAACTGTAGCCTTCCTCAGTGTTTGCTTACTGGGACAATCCCTTTTATTACTGTAGGCCTTCCCATAACTCTGGCAGTATTCACTTAATTTAATTTTAAAGGCACCCATTAATTAAAATTATTCTATTTACTGATTCTTAATAATGCCTCAGAAGCTCTTGTTGTGGTGTGCATGTCTAAGTTTGAGCTTAAGACTGTTTCTGCAATAAATCATAATTTTCTGCCTGTCTTAGCCGCTAAGTGATTTGGGTCAAACAGACTGATGTGTTCACTGTGGCTCCCTTCCTGCCACACATGCCTGGGTTTCTGTCCATTTTCATTCCTGTTTGCCCAGCACCAGTAATACAGAAGGGGTAAAGGAGAGGAAAAGAAAGCACAGTTGCTTTTCTTCTTCCACTGCATATCCTGCTCTGCAGAAGGATGCTGGCCCTGCTGGAAGCATTTGCAGCACATCCTCTGCAAAGGTCAGCGTGGCTGCTTCATCTATTGCAAACTGGATTTTAGCCAGCAGCTGTAGCTGACAGTTTCAAGAAGGCCACTTCCCCATCCATCTTCCTCAGACAATTGTGTGCAGTCTCCAAACTAATAATTCATCATTTGCACATGTGTGCCTTCTACTTCTTTATTTTATTAACATATTAGAAGGGCCCTGCTTTATTAAATTCATTATTATTCTTATCAAATGATGACATGTTGTTAGCCAGGAAGATGCACTTGCTATCTCACAACTAATTATTCCAATTAAGTTTTCACGATTCTACCATAAAGCACAGCTCATTAACTTTAATTACTTTTGAAATGCAGCTGCTGAGATACAAATGTAAAAGAACAGGTAGGTTATATTTATAAGTTAATTTCTGCAAATGGAGTTTGTTGTCATTAGGTCTTAAGTGATACTTTCAGGCAATCTTGCTCCCTATTTCTTAGCTAAGATTTGTCGTTTTTACCTAAGAGGGTTCTAAAGTTCATTGGGTTTTTTTACAGGCTAGTCTTTTGGTTTTTTTACAGGCTAGTCTTTTGCCATAGAACATTGGATTAAATTCAAAGATATTTCTTCAAATAAATGTGTGTGTCAGTTCAGCCCTTAATGGAAATTGATAGACAACTGCAGGTAGCATCTTTCTCTACTGAGGTGGAACTATCCCAGAAAGGGTGACAGCACTTTGATGGAAGGCTGAGATGCTGTGGTAAGGCAAAAGTTCTTAAGGAAAAGAAATTCAGGTCTTGCAGTGATGTATGTAGTTTATGTCTCCAGTGAAGGACCAGGTTCAGATTTCTCTGAAGGGCTGACTTGAGTGATTGTCCTGATTTGGCTAGAATAGAGTTAATTTTTTTCTTAGTTGATGGTTAGAACAAAACATAGCTGCCTATTTTTGAGTTCATCACATGCAAGCATGAAACTTCTACAGACCTCCTGAGGAAGAGGATGAAATGGCATTTCTCTGTTGCTTTAAAAATAAGACAAACTGACTACTGGTGCAATGGTACTGACTGGTCTCAGAGATGTAATGTCTGAACAGACTCAAGGAGCTGCAAAAATTTTTGCTTTGTTTCACCACTAGCACCTTTAGGGAATGTGAAGGGTATTCCTCCTTTCATAACACTTCGCTCTTGCAATTGCAGTCAGAGCAGATAAAATTTGCATTTACTTTCACAAACAGTTGGATGCAAATTGCTGCAAAGAGCTTTTCCTCAGCCCCTCATATCTTTCAATGGTCACAGGAGCAGAATTCATCCAGAGAAGTGTTACTGCCAAAGAAAGGGGTGTTTTTCACCTTTAAGTTTGTATGTGGTGGATTTGGCTTTGCTACTTACTGGGAAATGTGTAATTAGAAGTAAGGTTCATAAAATCAGCACTGTGTAATTTGGCCAATCCCAGTTTTAAGGTTGTTTATATGTTTAGAGGCCAGAGGGAAGGGTGTGAAAGGCTAGCTTTCACATCAGATTTGCAAATGCACATTAATCAAAGTGGCAACTTTTTAATGGCAGAACACTGTTAATTGTTTTGGTCCTGGCATTGCTGGGCAGAACTATAAAGGTTTTTCTATTTTTCCAAAGTCAAAGTTTAGATCTTTTTTTTACAGTTTTTAATGACATGGGAAGGGGCTTCTAATAGGTATTTTGCCATGTCTATTTTGCTGTCTCTGCTGAGAGACAGCTTTTTAAGGTGCAGCATGCTGAAGTGAGGCTTTTGTGTCTTCAGTGAAGCACCATTACTATACCTGACCCAACATAAACTCTGAGTAGAAGATGCCTGCCATTAATGAAACATTTATTGGCACCAACGCCATTTCCTTCTGCATAATTTCTGGGGAAACAGAATTGTCACTGACATTTACTGTGTGGTCTAAAAATGCTCTTGAATTTATGTAACTTGGCCAGGAAGGGAAGCAACCCATTGTAGACTGGCTTGAGTTGTGGGATTTCTTAACACAGTAATTCAAAAATCTTCCAGTCAAAAGGCAAGGCAATGATACTGGACATACTCTAGAGAAGCCTTCAGCAGATGAAGGTTTTTCACCCATGGGCCAGTTTTCAACAAAGGACGGGCTGGCATCTCAGAGCCAGTCAGCAAGGAGGACAACATCTGGCTAGCATCTGTCTCATGGATACAACAAAACCTTACAAACAACCCATAAAATTGACAGCACCTACTCAGAAGCATAAAAGAGGTATCATACAGGAGCCACTCTGCCAGAAGAGAGCAAAAGAATGACAGTGGCTGGTAGTTTGCCCTCAGCTATGGATCTTTTAGGAAGCTTTGGATAAAGGGTGGTGAATCACAGCTACTGTCACTGGATCACACTGTTCTATACTATGAACCTCTGATAACAAGAAAGAAAGGAACATGCCTGGGATTTCCCTCCTGAATCTTTAGTGTGCATGGAAGCATGAGATTTGCCTAAGCTATATAGTTTTTTTACTTACTTTATCAGCTCACAGTAACAAATTTCTCATACTATATTAAAAGTACAGGATTTTTGAAAGGTATAGTTTATTTCTGTATTATTCATTTTGCCTTCTTACTTTGCATTGCAACCTCTGGATATCTTAGAGTTGATTTCTTCTTGTCGTGATGAGGGGAGACACTATGTAGGGAGGTAAACATGCCTGAACTGGTGTGCAGATACTGACCATGCCTGACAAGAGTGCCTGGAGAAACACTGTCTGTCTGCTCCAGTGGAAACAGCAGAGCACAGTGAGGTGGTCAAGGGTGGCAAGCGTTTGGTCATCTCTGCAGGCAGCGCTGGGGTAAATCCCAAGCACAGTGCACAGAGACTTGTAGTACTAAGCAAAGCATGTTGACAGAGGGAAATGAGTCCAAAATAAGTGAAGTATGCTAATCTGAATATCCTTTCCTGCACTGTGTTGCAGTTCACTCATAAACAGTGCTTCTGCCTCGCTAAAAGACCGGTGACAGCAGCATTCCGTAAAGAGGTCACCTCTGGAGGTCTGCGAGACCGGAACCAGGATACACTGGTCTGCATGGGCAGGCTGTGGAAAAGCCTTCCAGGAGCAAAGAGCTCTCGGAGAGAGAAGATCTGAATCTGAGAATCGTAGTGCTCCTTGATAACCCAGCGTCCGCCTTCTCCAGCGGCACCGAGGCATCCCGTTGGCTCAGGGCAGGATTTCACTGCCGGGCTTGGGGCGCCGCCAGGGGCTCTCCCCGCACGAACAGGTCTCTGTCGCTGCGTGTCGCGACAACGTCTGCAGCGAGAATCGGCCCCGTTACGGCCTGAAGTTTGCGGTGCATGCCCTGAAACGGATTAGTCCAAAATTCGGCCCTTGGGCAGCATTTCTCGCCTCTCTGTACCGGTGCACTGCTCCTCCCGCGTCAGCTCCAGCTCCCAGCCGGGTTCTGGCGCTCCCGGCGGCGCCCCGCACCCCGACCGGCTCGGCCTCGCAGGGGGAGCGGCGCTCGGGGCTCCAGAGAGCTGTGGGAATAGACAAGGCAGCACAGGTTGCCACCTTTATGTTCTGCGCACACGCTTACTGTACCTCACTCGTGTAGCTAACACTCATTAATTAATTAACTCTTTCCGTCTA
>WEIU01013736.1:155803-194888 GCA_013389925.1 Aegithalos caudatus
CTCCCGGATTTGGGAAGTCTGGAGGAAGAATCGGTCCGGTTAAACAGTTCTCCGGGCCGGGTCGTGCCGCCGGGTTGTGCCTCCCTGGTCACACCAGGCCGACGGGCTGGCGCACGGGAGGCGATGCTGCGTTTGGGCAGCCTTTGAGGGCCTGGCGGCCTCTCCTCCAGCAGACGCCGTTCACACCCCAGCCCGCGAGTCCGGGCTGCGCTCAGCTGCTCCCGGGATAACGCGTCAGGCTTGTCCCGGTGGCTGCGTTATGTGCTGGGTGGATGAGTAGCTGCTGCCCCTCCGCAGTGGTTCAGGGGTGTCGGATCAAGGTGTTCACTGAGGGCTGCAACTTTAATGAAGGCGCTCTTTTTCATATTTACATTGGTTTTTTTCACATCGTGGCCACAAAACTTTGGCTTTATATGCGAAATACAAAATACCTTATTAGGCTACGTTCTTAAGGTTTTGTGAACAGGCCTTTGAAAGCCCTTCCCTTTGCTTTCAGCGAGCAGAATGGTTCCCAGGTGGAGCTGCGGAAGCTGAGGCACTGGGGTACAGGGACTTGCTGGACTCAGTCCCTGCCCACACCGCGGTGCCTTTGCCGCTGTAGCCGCAGTGTGAGTGCCCTCACTGGATACCGTGCTGGGCTGCTGTTGGAATCAAAGCCTTTTGGATATGTTCTCTGCTTTTGAGAAGCAAATAGTGATGTTCTGATCAAATCCAAACATTCTGTTAAAATTTTTATATGGACTAAAGTCACAGTGGGTTTTTTTCCTCCTTTTTAATATTAATGGTGTGTAATAGTCCACTGTTACTAATATATATCAGTCCACTTTGTCTTGTCCTTTTCCCTCCAAAAAAACTATTCTGCAGGTTGGTAAAACTGGCAGACTTTTCTTTCATTTTTTAGCATAGTACAGTGTAAATTGCATTAACTTTTACTTTGGAGACATGTACATACCAATATGTCCTTTGCAGTTAGAATATCAGTTACATCAGATTTATGAGTTCATACTGTTTAAAGCATGTTGATGAATTGAGATTGATCTCTTTTATTAAGTAGAATCTACTGATTTTTTCTTGTAGTCTTGCTTGGATCTGGAGCCTTTTGTTTTCATGTAGGCAGTTTTTTGTTGTAATGTTTTTGCTGTGACACAAAATGGCAGTGTTTGATTGCCAGTCTTTGTAAATGTAATTGAGAGATGCACATTAAAAAAGTTGATTCCAAGAGGACATCCTTATTTATATTAAATGCAGGAAAGGACCTGCCTACTGTGTTAAACAGACTGATATTTATTTTTTTCCCTGCCTTATCTTTGTACTGATATCTTGAGATATCACAATAATGAGTGATTACTCTTTGTCTGTGGACAGGCATCTTAAACTGCATCATGATCCCAGCCTAACAGTTATAATTTGGAATGTTTTTTATTTAAATACAGGTGGCATGCATGAATGTGACTAGAATTTCCCTCTGCAGTTTTTCCAAGTTTAATTTTCCAGTTCCCATTCTGTAGTGAGTTTGTTACAGACAGCGTTTGGTTTGCACTGTTAGAGGAGCTCTGCACAAGTGCTCTGTCTGCATGGAGTGGCCTTCAGTCTAGAAGATTGAATTTGGGGTCAAGCAAAACTGCTGTTTTGTTCTAATTTACTCTCAATACGTTTTCTTTCTGAGCTCAGTACTTTAATGAGGTAAATGAGAATGGTAGAAGGAAAACAGCAGTAGGTCTACCAGTGTTACAGATCTAATTCAAGTAAGATCAGATTTCTTTGATAACACCAAACTTCTGGAAATAATGCAAAGTGGTTGTTTAATAGATTTAATTACCTGTGGGAAAATTAGACAAATGTGAGAAATTTTTTTCATTTATTGGAAGGATTTGTTTGCGTAAGGCAGATAAATGAAAAATATGTGTTAAATGGTCATGAAACAAAGAGTTTACATAGTTCAGTGTGACTTTAGGAGTCAAGCACAAGTTTCCAGAAGGATGAGCAGACTGAGACTGTTGCAAGTTACAGGTTTTTTTACAGTGAGACTTTTAGGCTGTACATGCTGCCTCCCCACAGAGCTAGTAAAAAGTCTCTGTGCTCACTTCAGATGGGAACAGAAATAATGCAGCAAGTGAACACTACCATCATTAATTTTCAATGTAAATTTGCAGATTACTTAATTCTTTTGGCTACTTCTGCTGATATTCAGTGCAATATTGCTTTCATTGTGAGCTTTATCAGCAGTGCAGTTGTCATGGGAATTAGGAACCACCCCAGGACTGAAGAGCTGTCAAAGGAAAAGAATTTCATCCTATGCATACTTGACAGCAGAACTTGCTCTGGGTTGCATAGTTGGTGTTCCAGACATTAAAGTGTAGTTTTTTGGGGTTTTTTTGTTTTGTTTTTGTTAAGAGGGAGAAAAAGTTGCCAAGTATTTTGTTGCCCAAGTGTTTTCATACCTAGACCTAGTAATGAGTCATTTATTTGAAGTTTCCCTTAACATAAGGTATGTGGCTGATTAGACCATCTGGCTGACTGTATTGCTCAGTATCTGTTTGTTTCTGCGCTTCGAAACAAAAGGAAGCAAAGTTTTGAGTAATTTTCTATCTCAGTGGTGTGAAACTGCTGTAGTTTGCCCAGGCTGATGTCATGACCTGACAGTTTCTGCAGCTAGTTGATGATGCCACCACATCCCCATGGCTGGGGGCAGAGTGGCTGCAAAGTGGCCCAGGGGAAAGGCCCAGGGGTGCTGTGACAGCAGCTGAACAGGAGCCAGCTGTGCCCAGGGGGACAGCAGGGCCAGGGCAGGGATTGTCCTGTGCTGGGCACTGCTGAGGTCACACCCGGTGCTGTGTCCACCTCTGGGCTACAAGACAGACACTGAGGTGCTGGGACAGGTGCAGAGAAACTCTGGAGCACAACTCCTGTGAAGAGCAGCTGAGGGAGCTGAGGGTGATTAACCTGGAGAAGGGCTCATGGCTCTCTGCAGCTCCCTGAGAGGAGGGTGTACCAAAGTGGTGGTTGGCCCCTTCTCTTAAGTAACAAGTGGGAGAACAAGAGGAAAGAGCCTCTCCTTGCACCAGGAGAGATTCAGAGACTGGATTTTAGGAAATTTTTTTTCATCACAAGGATGGTTAGGTACTGGAATAGGCTGCCCAGGGAAGTGGTTTAATCACCATCCCTGAAAACATTCAGAACACATGTAGATGTGGCCTGTGGGTTAGATTTAATGGTGAACTTGACAGTGCTGTGACTCGATGATCATAGAGGTCTTTTCCAAATGAAATTGTTGTAAGATTCTATGTAAGAATTCTTATCTATGAGAAATTTGTATGCTACCATGTTATGTGGTGTTCTCCCTAAAACATCCTGAGCAGCAGTGCCCAAAGTTCAGATTTCCCACTCTGGTTTGAGTGCTTCGGTTTGTTGTAAGAGTGATACAAATGTGTTGCATGAAGTGATGACTTACCTTTTAAGGGAGGTTCACATTTTAAAAGCTTGAGTTAAATTCTCTGTGCTAGACTAAAAGGTTATCTACATAGATAGAATCTGTTCTCTTACCAAAACTTTTAAAAGCTGCTTCTTTTGAAAACTGTGTTTCATCAAGGAATTTAATTCAGTTATACAATGTAATGTATTAAAATAACTGGCAGAAATCAAAGAGATTCTGTCAGATCTAACAGGAATTGCTTATATATGATAGGCAATGAAATTTTACTGCCAGTTATGGAGTGGGTGGAAGAACTACAAAAAGCCTCTCAGTATTTCTTTGCAAATAAAGTAGAATACTGGGAAGAGTTTCTTATGTGGGGGGAAAAAAAAAAAGCCTTGGAAGTTGTGTATTTAATGCTTGAAGCTAAGCTTCTGGAAGTTTAAAAACTTGTATAAGATGGCTGACTTTTGGAAGTGTACAGAGCCTTCATCTGCCTCTGAAAAACCCACATTTCAGTGCCTAATTTATTTTGCAGTTGCACTGCTCTCCTGGGGGCTTTGATTTGTGACCACTGTGCTGCTGAACAGACTTCTTAAAATGTGTAATGTGCAATGTATACCGTGTAGGCATAGAATGATGGTGTTGGGAACGGTGTTCAGCAAAGAAAAACTTCATGTATTTGCCAGGAAAGTCTTTTCAGTACTGCAAATTAAATTGGTGTATCGACCTTGAAATCTTTTTCCTGTTTAATTCTTGACAGTGAATTAAAAGTGAAATCAGTGTGATCTGTGTATCAGCAGCCCTGCTGTCATCTTGGGAAACCAAAACCCTGCAGCACTGTGTGAGGCCCTTTTCTGCCCTGTGATATTCAGCATTTAATAGAGGTTTTCTTCATTTGCTCTTAAAAAGCTCTGGTGTTGCATTGCCACAGCTACTTTGGATTTTCTGTGCCAGTGTTTATCTCTGATTGTTAGAAAGTCGTGGCATTTGCCCATATGGGTCTGTGACTTCTATTTCAGAAGTAACAGCTGGCTTTGGGAGAATCAGGCATCCCAAGCTGCTGGGCATGGTATCTTGCCTGCAAGAGCATCTGTTGTGAATGATATTACTTGGTTGTTTCTCAGCAATTATTCAATACAAAGGCAAGTTACTAAATACCTACTTGGGGCACCCAGCAAAGCTGCATAAAGACAAATTGCTCAGGATTGCAGAGTTTATGTACATATCCATGGAATCTTTATTATTTCCATCCTTAATAGAGGTGGAATAATTTGTGTCCTTGTATTTTCTAAGGTCCCTGGTTATCCTTTGTTGCTGTAGCTCCTGGAAGAGAATCATGGCCACAGAGCTTGGGGCAGAGAGCTGTGTTGTGCATCTGGTACTTGTGGTGATGAATTGGGCAGGTAGTGACTGGAAGTGAGATGGTGTGACAAAACCTGTGTGGGGTCAGTGCAATTGTTGTGCAGGGCTGAGCACATCACTTCTTCAAGGAGGAGACTTTTCATGTGGAATGGACTCAGAATTTCTGGGTGGCATTTCTGGGACTACCAGGTGTAAACATGCTTTTCTATCAGTGAAGGCCAGGGAAATAGGAAACTGTGACAACCTTGGCAGAAGGGATGATGCACATAGCTGCTCTGAGGTGTGATTCACACAATTAAAAGGGCTTGATTTCCTTTAGCTACGGCTTCCTGGTAGTTTTTACATGCCCACTTAGAAACAAACCATGCAGAGATGTTCAGGACTGTGATGGGTTTGGGGCAAGGAGTTCAACATCTGAAGATACTTTCTGCAAACTAAATGTTTGAAACTTGGAAACTCTCTCAGTCCCTTCATCAATTTGGGGCAGAACACAGATTTGATATTCTAAGTAAATTATTTATCCATCCCAGGTATCAGTGAGCTTGATATTGATGGATGGTGAGCATACATAGTTCTCATTTATTGTATGTACTCCACCTTATTTCAAAAAATACTTCTTATTGAGTACTGGCTACTCTTGGCTCACAGTGTTCAGGATATAATCTCTTGGAGGTCATTAGGGAGGGATATTGTCAGGATACAGGGGGTTTGTTGTGATTTTAGTATGATTTGGTTTTATTTCAAAAAAGTTAATTTAGAAATGGAGGAAGATCTCTGAATGAGATGAAGTCTGGCCTTTCATAATTTCAAGGCCATGACATATATCCAGTCCCAAAAATCTGACATGTTATGCTGGAGGTACTGCTTTTTAATGCTGAGGTATAACTAACACATGTTATGTCTTTAAAACTGTTTTCCCAGAAAGTTGTGGAACCACCTGCTGATTTAATGTTGGTATAAAGCCTGTATGTCACATTCATTAAAAACACAAACTGTTAGTTCCTATATGACCTATGCAATTGGTGGTGGAATAAGAGAGAGGCTATTAGAGTATTTTCATGTCACTTCTCCAAACTGAGGGAAGAGCAACAAACAGCATAAACTCATCCTACATTCACTACTCAAACACAGGAAAGGAGAGGATGTTTTGAATCACTTGATTACAGGAGAAACTGCAAGTCTGAGAATACCATTAGGGATCATGTCTATAGGAAAGCAGTTTTAATTCTCCTTTCACAAAACTGTTCAACCTCTCTTTGGCAGGGAGGTCTCAAGTATTCCATGTAGTATATAAGCACTTGTACATTTGGGAAGAATAATTCATACAGTGTTTTTTAGCCTCTCTGTGGCTTCTCCTAAGCTAAAATTTCTGTTTGTGGAGGCTGTTCTCAGGTAGCCCTATATTAATGCAAGTTTGAATATCTACAGTTAAATGAGCTCTAGGAACGATCCACAAATGCCAACGCCACATCCGCAACGTGCTGGGAGTTTCTGTGCAGCTGGAGCCAGGGTGTGTGCCCCGTGGAGCTCAGCTTGTACTTTTACCTTATTACCTGCTGCACAGTTTGGTGTCTGATCTCTGGTGGTTCTTGGTGAGAGGCATCTTGGACACACAGGTTCAAGTGACATGGAGGCAGTAGTTTGGATCCAGTTAGAGGGACTGCAGGATCTCTGGTGATTGGGAGATGTGTGTCCATACATTAATACTTAGGAGAGGGAGAATACCTGGACCCCAGCTGTAGGACATTATTTCCAAGGAGCCTCCAGGCATCTTGAAGAGACACTTTTACAGACACACTTCAAGTTCTAGTTAGAAATTATAAATGTGGACTTTGGAGTTATTGTTGCCTCAGTGATTCTTACTACTTTGGGACATTGTTGGTTTCATACTTTTTGCTGCTTTATAAATCTTAGACAACAATCAATATGTGTATGATGGGACTCTGGAACTACTCATTCCAGACTTAGGTTATGTGACTAATACTCTAAGCTTTGGTCACCTGTTACCCACAAGTAATCTGAGTTTTTTCCAAGCTCTGATTTTGTGAGTGTGTTGGGCAGAGATACATAAAATTTAAGAACAGTTTTATTAGTAATCAAGCACTTTAAAAATTCCATATTAGAATATTTTGTTCTAGATCAGTCATATTAAGAAAGCTCAGTTCCTGCAGAATTAGGCCAGGCTTGAACAATCAAATATATTTTTACCACTTCTGTCAGGTAGAATAACATGTAATGGAAGGAACCACACTGTAAAGGGTAACTCGTTCTAGATCTTTTTGGAAGGTGACTGTAGTACGTAAGAGAAAAAGGCAGTGGGTAAAATGAATCACACAGAAAAAGAGTGTCTGCTAAAAAAGCCACAGGAAAAATCTGACAGCCATATTGGAATTACTTTTCATTGTCAGCAATGTGAACAATAGTGAAAAAACAGCATTGGCAGAATGTCTCTCAGTTACTCCATTTGGAATTAAAAGCATACTTTAGCTTCTGGGAGCAGTGTGTATCTAGAACTTGGGCTTTGTCTTAGTGGAGTGGTTGAATTATTTGAGTTGCTGTGGCTGCAAAATTGCATGTTTCTTTTCCTGCAACTTGAAGGTCTGTTAGTGAAATCACTGGTTGTACAGATGCCCTCTGTGTCACCAGAATGTCACCAGGTGATGTTTAATCATGAGATAACAGCCTGTGCTACAGATGTAACTCTCCTATTCCTTTAGTAAGCATAAGATAAAACGTAAGGTACATTTCAGTAGCAGTTGGTAGTACTGTGCAAAGACAGTACTTTTTAACCAACCTTTTCAGAATTCATTAACCCTGTCCTTTCACTCTAATTGTCTTTCTTGAAACATAAACTTACAATCTATCTGCTTTTCCTAGGGAGTGGCTACTGCTGTGTCATTCCTCAATTTATAAATTACTGATTCTTTTGAAATTGATTTTTTTTTTGTAAGGGAGGGATTTTTTGGTTCTAAAGATTATATGATTATATTTGAGTATTATAAAATTATACATACAAACATTAGTAGCTTCTAAATTACAGTTGGTACAAGCAGAAATAGGATTCTAATCTATCACTCAATATTGGAACACTTTTACTAAATTCTCATTTAACTTTGTTAGGTACAAGAAAACTCACCGGGGCATAGAGCTGGACTGGAGCCATTCTTTGATTTTATTGTGTCCATTAACGGTTCAAGATTGGTAAGTGTGTTGCTGTTTTATAGCTTTTAATATAAACAATGTTTTGAGAGTCTGATATTTATAGGTAAACCAATGGATTTTATTTAAATGTATATAAAATATTTCTTCTTACTTTTAAATGAGGGAGGCAAACTGCATCAGGAATTGATTTCCTTCACCCTGTAGGAACAGCTCTATCGAGTTTAGCTGGAGAATGAGACAGACATGCTCTCTGCAGACATCTGCACCAAGACAGAATTCCCTGCTGATCCACCCCCCATGCCTTATGCTGGTGCCCTCCTAGCTCTCTTTGCTTCCATGAGAACTCACAAACTTCACCTCATCTGAACAGGTTGGGTGAAAAGCTGCTGGCAGAGCTGTTGGCTGGGCAGGAGGCATGGGGGGAGCTTTCAAGCAAGAGCTGTCACTGACCATTATGGCAGTGGAAAAACCAGCTGTGGGATGCTCTGCACCAGTATGCCTGCATTCGAGAAAGCCTCTGAAGCAACTGAAGTGTTTTCATTTTTGGAAAGTATGACCTATTACTGTGAAGTCCCAGGATTTTTCTGGAGTTGTATTCTAGAATTTTGAAGGGACTGGAAACTTGTTACAAAGCTGTTAATTTATGTTCTGCTAATGCACAGTGTGGTACCTTTGAAATACAAGTGTTGCTGTAGAACTGAATGCTGTTCTGTCAAACACTGACCCAAGGTCTTGTTTACACATCCACAGAATAAAGACAATGACACTCTCAAGGACCTGTTGAAAGCAAATGTTGAAAAACCTGTAAAAATGCTTGTGTACAGTAGCAAAACACTGGAACTGAGAGAAACATCAGTAACCCCCAGCAACATGTGGGGTGGGCAGGGCCTGCTGGGAGTGAGCATTCGCTTCTGCAGCTTTGATGGGGCTAATGAAAACGTCTGGCATGTCTTGGTACGTATGGACTTGGAAGTATTACTATTGTCTCTTACTGTTTCTTTCTTTCTGTTGAAATGTAACTTGCACAGGATGTAGCTTACAAGTTATGAGATCAAACTGGTCTCATTGATCGAACTGGCTTTGGTTGATTTGGGAAGACTACAAATGTAGTTTGTAGTCTACAAATATGTATTTGTGAGTATATTGTCAAGTCTTGTATTTAAATGAATGGGTTTGTACAATACCCAGAGATACTGTATTTGGTACAACACCAGAACCATATGGAAAGGGACTGCCCTAGAGCCACTGCTTCATTAGTTCATTACTGCGGTGAAAACTTGACCAGTTTTCCTGAGTGTGAAGTGCATATATGTCTGTTCTGCTACACACTGACACGTAGTGTTTGTAACTTTCCATCTTAAAACCAGGAAGTGGAGCCAAATTCTCCTGCTGCCTTAGCTGGACTTAGACCCCATAGTGACTATATCATTGGAGCAGATACTGTAATGAATGAGGTAAGTATATAAAAATAAGGTATTTTTAAAAAAAAAACTAAAAATGCAATTGTACCAGGGCAGTTTGAAACCTACCTGGTACTGTCTCTGTTCAGTGTGAATAGAAATCAAATGCAAAGAGGAAGGAGCTCTGGCATGGTGTCTCTTCTTAAAGGCAATCCTGGAAATAAGAACTGCTCTTAAATGTCTTCATGAAGTCAGATCACACTTTTGTACTCTAAAACTAGTATTTTGAATAGCAGATTTGAAATTTGGGTTGTGCCACATCTTCTGAGTTGTGCTAGCAAAACACATCTTAAAGTTGGCCTTGTGATAAAACAGCAACACTGCAACAACTGCCAACATGTGGCTGTTAGCAGAGTCCATTACAGAAAGTCAGGACTGGGATGATCAATCCAATGCCAAATGATAAAATAAGGACAAGAAAGCCCTTAACTCATTTTTATCTCTTTTCAGTCCGAAGATCTCTTTTCCCTTATTGAAACGCATGAAGCAAAGCCATTAAAACTTTATGTGTACAACACAGACACAGATAATTGTCGGGAAGTGGTGATTACTCCAAATTCTGCCTGGGGTGGAGAAGGCAGGTAAGGAGACAGTGTCTTACAGGGGCATGGGGCAACTTTCTTACTGCATCAGCCTGAAAACCGCTGGGTTTAAGTTTCCTACAAAGACAGGGAAAGAGTGTGGTTATACCAAAAGTGTTTCTGCTCTAATAAATTACATATTTACTTGAAATTCAGATGCACTTGCTCTTGAGAGGGGTAAATCAGTAAATTAGCTAGTGCAATAGCTAATTAGCATAAAATGCAATGGTTACTTTCTGCATTAAATTCCAAACATCGTTAGCTTGTGGTATATCTTTGAAGTATTATGAATAGCCAGAACACAGCACTGCAAGTAACAACTGCGAGTTGAATTCCAATGTTTATACCTGGTATAGCTGCTTGGTTTAAAATAATCATGGGTTTTATTTTGTGCTGAATATTTATTGCTAAAGCTACAGAATTTCCTTTCAATTGTTTTGTATTGATTATTTCTCCACAGAAAGTGAGGCATTGTTAGGGGCAGGAGGGGAAGGTTGTCCAGCATTTACCTTGAAACTTGTTGGTGTCTTGAGTTGTTCATGCATTGCTTGCTATAGTCTGTAGTTGTAAAGTCACCTTGACTTAAAAATCTTCATATTTTAAAAGCCTAGGATGTGGCATTGGTTATGGATATTTGCATAGGATACCTACTCGCCCATTTGAGGAGGGAAAGAAGATTTCTCTCCCAGGACAGTTGCCTAGTGCATCTCTCAGTCCCCTCAAAGATGGTTTCACAGAGGTGAGTTGTGGTCCCACTCCGTCCGCTTGGTAAAAATGGATGATGATGTTTATTGCTTTTCTGCTTCTCTTGGTTCATGTAGCAGCAAAACCTAATGGTGCAACTTTCTTTTCTCTTTCAATAAGGTTCAGCTATCATCAGTTAATCCCTCAGCCACCCTCCCTCCTGGATCAGCAGGCCTTGAGCAGAGTCTTTCAGGACTTTCTATTAGCTCACCCTCAACCACTGTCAGTAATGCTCTCAGCACAGGTTGGTATTGGAAGGAACTGACCTGAAATGCATGGCTTTTCTGACTTTTTTGTTATTTTTTTATTGTTTATGTTTTTGTTATTATTTATTTTATTGTTATATGTTATTATAAACATCTCACAGATGTTTATAATTAATTGAATAGAAGGCAGAAGAGAGAATAAAACTTTCACTTAAATTTTTCTCGACAAAAACGGTTAATATACTGGATTTGTGCCTTACTTGCTCACAAAATAGTTGCAAACAACTTCTATTAAAAATACCATGTGTGTTACTTAGAATACTGTTTTTCTCATCAGCATTTTAATGTTGAGGCAAATAGTAATTCTCCTGTAAGGAATTATTTATTTGTACTTCTTAGGGAAAGAGGATGAAGTGTTAAGTGCTTAAAATCAATGTTGTTTCCCTGTGTACCCCACCAGGTGTTCCAACAGTTCCATTATTACCACCACAAGTCAGTCAGTCCCTCACCTCTGTGCCACCAGTTAACCCAGCAACTACATTACCAGGTGAGTAGGTGAAATTTCTTAAAACATTTCTGAAACAAAAATCTTACAGGAGCAAGGGAAGAGAGCTGTCTTTTCCACTGCCTAACTTCATACAACTTAAGCATTTCATGTAAATCTCTCTCTATACAACCTGTACAATGTGAAGAATTCTTTTTCTTGGAGTATTCACAGCATGCCTGTAGCACAGAGGAGTTATGTGGCAAGACGAGTTACAAGTTTACCTTTTTAGGGCTCCCTGCACAGGGGATGCAGTATTCAGGATTTCTCGGGAAGGTTTTGCTTTGCTATTCGCAACATTTTAGGAAATCCATTTTTAAATACTCAGCTTGATCACTATTTCTAGTATAAATACAGTGCTAACAATATAGAATTTATGTTGCAGCTCCTGTTTCTGAATTACATAGGAATTTAAACTTGTATTGTATAATACAAGTAAGAATCTTCCTGCAGCATGGTTGTTTCCTGATAATAATGAACATTTCAAACACTGCTATTCCAGAAGTATTCATGAGGGGTAAGATAAGGATTGTATAGGGTTTTGCTGTGGCTTTGATGTGCTGGTACAGGACTCAGTTGTGCCATCCAAAACACTGAAGGAGCTGTATTTTATGTTTTACTTGTTATGAGACAAGTAGATCAAGATGTGTCCATTACATAACACTTGGAGGTACAGCCTCTAACACAGAAATGATGTGCAGTAGAGATCAGTGCATGCAAACAAGGGCAGAGAACTCTCAGAGAAGCTGAATGTGTCAGTAATTTTCTGTTTTCTCTAGGCAGAAAAAGATTATTGTCCTTTTCTTCCCCAGCCACCTTCCCTAAACTCTGCAAATTCAAGTTTTCTGTTCACTTTTTTCTCTGAATAGTATCATTGCTTTCTAAAAAGCAAATTAGAATATTTCTTGAAATCTGTATGGGCATACTAGTGAAAGTGTTGTTACTACATATACTGGAGGTTTAAAATTTGAGTGAATTTGTATGAAGTTCAGCTTTTTTCAGATTAAAAAAAAAATTCAATCCAAATTTGCATATAGCTGACCTGAAAGTTCTTTGAGTCAGATGATGTCAGCCTTCATGGCAAATGAATTCATGGGTAGGTAAAGATGGCTGGGTTTTAATCAAAATCTCTATACAGTGGGCTTGCTTTAAGACTTTTCTCCTCTCTATCTTCATAGTGTAGTATCAACTTTTTTTTCTGAATTAGCCTTTTCTGAATGAAACACAAAGTACAAATAGAGCCCTTGTCCCAGAAATGAAACTTTGAAAGTGGAAAATTCAGGACCAGAAGGATGTTCCATAGCAAACACAGTGATGGAAGGGTGTGTGTTGCATTCATTGTATGTTTCTCTTTTACTTTCAGTTCTTACTGACTTTGAAAGTTCCTTTATCTTGCCTTTTGATAAACATTTTTGTGATTAACTCCAGTCATGAACTAAGTGGAAAAGATTAATAATAGAGTGATCAATATTAGGGATCAGGGAATATTGTGTATTTAATAATGTTATTATTGTTTGCCACTCAAATTGGGAATGGAGGACTGGTATCGTGCTGTGGTGAAACAACTACCTTTGTTGAAAGCTGAACTTGGAATGCAAAACAGAGAATTCTGAAATAAGATTCTGCTTTCCTCAGAAAAAAACTGAAAGGTTTGGGATTATGTATTTGCTAGTGCAGACTTCCTGCAGTAGGTATCTGATCTCACTGTGCAACTTAAAAGCTGAAATTCAGGTGAATTTGCATTCATTGATACGAAAATTATAATCAAGAGATAAAGCACATTTTAAATTATCAACAAGATCTAAGAAACAGTTAGAAAAAGACAATTTTAAGTTTTCAGCTGTAACTGTTCCATTCTTCTCTTAGGTCTGATGCCATTACCAGCAGGGCTTCCTAACCTGACTGATCTGTCCAAACTTAATTTGCCTGCACCACAGATTGTTCCAGAAATCATACAGCCTGGTATGTGCTTCTGCAAACTGAAACTTGTCACTAGAGTTATCCTTGACACTCAGACCCATCTGGGAGAGTCCTGAGGCAGAAAAATTAAATGTTTGCCTGAGATGGGAGTGGATGTTGATGCCCAGATCAGGCAGACAAGGAATATGTCTTCAGATAAACTAATTCTAAACCTGTGTCTGTGTTTAGATGCTTTATTTTTTATCACCTGATTTATGTCTCAGAAGAGATTGTGCCAAAAGTGAGAGTATATTATTAATAGGTAAAAGAAAATATGAGTGTTTCCTTGTAAGCTAGATGAGGAGATTTGCACTCCCTGAACTGAATGTCAGAATTATGAACTAATATTAGATTGACAGTTTTGAATTCAGCAAAACTGCTGAAGGTGCACATGGAGCAAGCAAAAAGATATTAGAAGCTTACGTGGAATATGGTTTTTGTTAACTTCTTGTTTCTGGCAGTTTCAGTGAAGGCCAGAAAAACCTAATCATCAGTGTTAATGCATTAATTACCTAGTCCTCTGGGGAGCAGCCTTGAATTTACTCTGATTCTTCAATTCTGAAATCCAAAAAGTATCAGGCTTGAAATGAGCCTGCTGAGTCAGTGCTGCACAAACACCATTTGAGCTGTCTGGTGTGCATCAGCTCACTGCCTTTTATTTCCCTTTTTTTCTCTTTAGGTTTGCAACCCCTTCCCCCCTTGCCGCCTCTGCATCTAATGGGAATAACGCCTCTATCAATGCCACCCAAGTGTGTTCCTATGCTTCCTTTGGTCACAGAGGCATCTGCAGTGCCTACAGATTTGCTTCCCTCTGTTCCTCAAGCTGGAAGCTTTTCCGTCAACCCTGGCACTACAGAACATGTGGAGGACACCTCTGCGCTCACCTTGGATAGCACTACTCCAACTTCCAGGGCAACTGTTGTTGACAGATCAAATGAATCCCCTGCAGCTAATGAGAAAACAACTGGAATCACAGATGCTCAAGCTTCTGAATCATAACTCCAGATCACTCTGTTGGATTGGCTTGGTATTTATTTAGCCATGGGATACATATTTGAAAAGCAGGCTATCATTAATTTCATACTAGTTTGTACTTAATCTTTAGAAGTCCTGTAAATAATACGGAGGTATAATAAAAATAAAAGGGGATTTATAAAGTGGGGGGGGGGAGGGGGAGGAAGAACTTGTATGTTACCAAAAAAAAGTCAAGGTGGTAAATAGAGTTCCACTGCCAAACTCTGAGATACATGTTTTTAATATAGGCTGGCAGCCTTACCCTGCTAGGCTTGTCCTTGCTTATAATTAGCAAATTTTGCTTCTGATAGAAATGAAGCGGGTCTCGCGTGTGACATTTACGTACCATTCTTGTTCTTTGCAAGTATCTTGTTTCTACAGTGGGGATGAGAATGTTTAGTCTGAGTTGTGAATTTTAACGCTGCAAAACTTCCACCTAAAGATATTTCTGTTAAAATTGCTGAGTGGCCTGTTAACTAACATGTTGTTATTCAGCTTGTACAAAAATCTTTGTCTTTAAGCTCTGAACAGATGCTCAAGCCATGTTTCGTGACCCCTGCTGCGTTGTTTCATACGCCCACTGTAAAACGGCATTTGGAAGGGAATACATGGAATGTTAAATGTAGCACACAATTTGGCACTTCATGACTACTGTAAGATGAAAGAATGGATTAAGCATACATATAGCAATAAATTCCTGGGATTTTATTCTTTGTGTGACAAAATAGCACTTTTTAAAAAAAATTCTTTAAGTCTCATTTAACCTTTTAGCTTAGCTCGCTGTAGCACAGATCCGTGAAAGGGCCCCCTTCCAGAAGAATAGGTCCAAGAGGGAATGCCAGACATCTTAATGGCAGGCAGGATCAGCACTTGTGGTTACATCCATTGCAGGAATGAGTCATTAAATCTGCCTGCATATGATTCATACTTGGCTTTTTAAATTCATATTTAGGACAAAAATTGCAGATTAACTGTAGATGATACACTTGTAGAAACTTAGGTGCAGTATACTCCAGGTGATAGCATTTGCTTTTGTTATTAGGTACAGCTGATGTGGAAAATTCTTCTGTACCATTCCGGTCCTTCTATATTACTGGGATTTCATTTATAGGTGGTTACTTGAAGCATACGCAATCATCAGCAGGCTCGAGCAGGTCTGTCTCAACAGCTGTGGAATTAATTTTGGCAATGTAGTTTGTCTGAGCGCTGTTTGGAACAGTAGTTGCATCTGACTTCTGATCATATTAATAATGTCTCAAATAATTTGTTCAAGTGGAAGCCTTATCTAATCCCTGTTGTCCTGTCTTATCTTTATCACCTAAGTCTTTGTCTTTCCTCTGCCCCACTGGTGCACATTTGTCACGATTTGTTACGGCAAAAGCCCATGTCAAAGACAGACCCCAAATGCTTTTTCATGCTGTGAGCAGCCTTGCAAAGTAGGGCATTTGCTGTTTCTCTGTTGTGACAGGTAGAAGAATTATAAAAGAAAGACCTCAAAAAATCAGGCCTGCTCTACTAAATTAAGAAACAAACATAGAAACAAACACAGCTCCCCTGAAGGTGCCGCCAGGGGCAGTGAGCATGGACCGAAAATGCGTTGCGGCCACGGAGACAGAGGTGTGGAGAACAGTGCTGAGTGTGCGGTCAGAACTGGAGGTGTGGGGAACATGATCTCGAATGGTGGGAGAGCTGGCCTTGAGCCGTGGGGAAGGGCTGAGAGCCGGGAAATAGATTGTGTCCGAGGGATGCGGGGCACGGGCTGAAGAACCATGGAAATACGACAGAGCGAGCGTGGAGACGCGATCCAGAATCGGGGGAGAACCGGGGAGACAGCGGCCAAAAAGAGTGGTGAAAAATACGCTGTGGAAGATCTGTGGCGTGGAGTGTAACACACGCCAAAGTCCACACATGGAGCCGCGGTAAGGTCCGGAGTTAGAGTTTAAAAAAGGGAGAAAATACAATGTTTAATCAGGAATTTCAGCTGATGAAAAAGTGATAATACGTATGTGGGCACTTACATTGTGCAAACAGGGAATAAAACAGGATAAAAGGAAATGGTGAACTTAATTGCTCTGGCGTAGAAAGCAACCTGAGAGTAGATGTATAAAATGCCTTTTCTATCGAAAGGTGAGATGAGTTGGGGCAATTTTTGTGGGCAGTGGCCAGAGGGGAAGATATGGTAGCCACAAAATTGTTACCCACATGGTATTTTATTAGAAATTCGTAAAAAAATTAGAGTCTGCTGGAGAGAGGGCAGCTGCTGTGGCAACCGCCCCCCCGCGGGCCCCAGAGACCTCTCGGTCAGCACCTCCTCTGTCTATAGGTCCCTTTACCTATGAGCGATGAAAAAATTTCATTTTAATTCCCTTTCTTATATAGAAATGACTACTAAAAATGTTATAGACACTTTGAAACCGCTTTCCAGCTAAGCCACGAGAAGAGGCCGGCCGCACGGGAACCGAACAAAAAGCCAGGAAGCGGAATCTGCTCTCGTGCGCCTCTGTTCAATGGTTCCGGCGGGACGCGGCGGCCCCGCGCGGGTTTTGCCCTCCAGAAGCCCCCGAGCCCCGCCCGGTTCGCCGCTCCGTAGGGATCGCGCGAGCTCTGCAGACGGCAGGAACCGCAGCCCATTTCCTGCTCACAGCTCCTTCCGGAGCCGAAGGCTCCCAATGCCGTTCCCTCCTTCCCTCCCGGGCTCTGCGCGGGATTTTCAACAGCCCCGGCGGCTCTGCCGGGCCGGGCCGGGCCTGCACCGGCGGCACCTCCGCGGAGATGTCAGTGACATGATTGGATTTAATATTTTGTTGATTGTAATCGGTTTTTTTATGCATCTTGTCCCGTATTTAATAGATAAACAGTAGTAGCCTTAATAAGATGCAAATTGTTTTAACACCAGAACATATGAGCTTTTTTTAAATTAATAATAAGGAGTAGAAGAATTATAAAAGAAAGGCCTCATAAAAGAAAGGCCCTGCTGTACTAAATTAATAGCTAGCCCGTTCTCTCTTCTAAATGGTTAAGCAATTTGCAAGTTCCCATGCAAAAACAATCTTGGTATGAAAGGTTCATTAACACAACCACTGGTTCTTGGGTTGAAAAACAAGTTCAGCTGTGTAAACAAGAGGATCTGTTCCATGAGAACCCATAAAGGAAAAATGTAAACCACCTGAATCTTAGCACGAGTACACAAATCACCTGACCAATAAATGAAGTGGTGAGAAAGCTACCAGCCACTGGGTGCTGCACACCAGGTCTGTGAAAAGTGTATAAAATAAGTGATCTGAATAAAGAATTGGCTTTTCCTGCATGAAGAAAATGGAGTCTCAGCTAACTTGCTACAATGGTTCTCAGAATGTATTTTTATCTACCTTTGTAAATCCAGTGTCGTACACCTCAGACTTAAACCTTGACATGAGAAGAAGGATGTTCCCTCTTTTCTTTCCTCTAACAGAAAAGGGATGTTGGTATCAAGCTTCCTTGAGCCTTACAGGCCTAACAGCCTTTCTAGCAAATGTGTTACTTCCAGCACAAAAAGAGTAAAAATATATTTGTCAGAAACCAAATTTAGAGCAATTGCTAATTGCAATCAGATGTTTTGAACTACAGTCCTTGGGTAGATGTTTTTGTTCTTGCAGTATGGCACAGTGTTTTCTAACATGATTCTATACTTTTCAACAGCAAGCTGCAAACTTTCATAGGTCTTGTGCACTTGTCTCTAGTAACAGACAAAAGAAGATGCTTAGTCTGAAGTTTTGCATTTCTGTTAGCTATTTTAAGTCCCTTG
This sequence comes from Aegithalos caudatus, assembly GCA_013389925.1. Lineage (NCBI taxonomy): Eukaryota > Metazoa > Chordata > Aves > Passeriformes > Aegithalidae > Aegithalos > Aegithalos caudatus. The sequence goes on from WEIU01013736.1 coordinate 174,035, forward strand.
TGGCTGACTATATAGCCAGGCTTTTGCCAGCTACAAGAGCAGTGGAAGTAAGGCAGTGTTACCATCAGCAATTCTGAAGATAATGCAAATTCAAATTGGGAGATGATTCAGTAGTGCAGATTTAAGCTGTAATCTCTCAGCTAAAAAGTCACAAACATTGCAAACTGAAGACTTACTATTTAAAATGAAAACAGGCCTTGAAGTCATATTATTGTACTCTGTCCCTCTTTTTTTATTTCCCTCAACTCAATGTGATGAAATTGTACCTTAATCACTTGTGGCAAGGGTCTCTTAATGACTTGACTTTCTCACCAAAAAGAGAGAGCAAGGAGGAATAGGAACTTAAGATACACCAAAGGACTGACAGCTGATATAACCTTGTTTTCATGAGTTCATATATTCAGCTACTAATGAACAGTTATGAACATTAGCTTTATTTAAAGCATTGAGACATGGAGTTATTTAACAAGTCCAGACAGCAGATGAAGATAGATGGACCATGAACATCCTAACCTCACATGTAATTAAAAATGATTTATATGTGTATGACCTACTCTAAAACGAATACGGTAATTTCCTGCTCCACCAAAGGCTGGTCTGGGGGCTGTGTTCACTGGCAGCCTGGATTTGTTGTGAGACAGGGTTGTCTCAACAGCCATGAGAGCAGGTGCTGAAGTGCCTTGTGCAGTTTGATGCGCTGCTGCTGCTCCAGGAAACAGCTGCTTAGCTGCAAGGTCAAGGCAGGAGTGTGAGCAAAGCACTAATGGTGAACGTTCCATAGCTGGGGGTGGGTGGTGTCAGATGGTCTGAGCTTTTGAAAGCCATTTTTTACATCCCGTCCGCATCAAACCTTGTCACAATTGGAGCTCCATTCGTTCCCGGGAAATAGCTGTGCAAGGCCACGAGATGGCGTGCACTAGTTTCTTTTGGCTGAATTTACAGGATAAGACTCAGCAACGAGGGTGGTTGGTTTCTGTCCAGCTGTGGTCAAATGGATGCAAGCTGGATGCAGAATGATGGCGCTTGGGAACTCTAAAACCAACTGATCTGAAGGCAGAAATGGGCTGAGCTCAAGCTATTTCTAACTCTCAGAGTTTTGTTGGCAGTTTGCTGACTTAAGTCAAGATAACCATGGGACTGGGTGAAAGTTTTGAAGAAAGCAAATCCTTATAGGTAGGGACTTGTTTGAGATACTGTAATGCTGAAGGAGAGGCCTGGATAATAGTTCCAACCTTTCTGTGATCTACGTGCTGATTATGGAATTAAGTTGAAGGGGGCAAGATAAGGATCAGGGATGTTTGGTTGTGGCATCCTGTCTGCCTTGATTATACATAGGCTTTGTCTGTACTAGTCAAACAAGTGTTCACAATCACTCTCTAACGTGGAGGCCTAGCTGGCACTAAGCTCAGATTTTTTGGTTCTTCACTTGGATTTAGACACCTAGGCTCTGTTTCATTTTAGATTTGAATCCTGTAAAGTTAGGCAAGAATCAGACTGCAAAAGCATTTCTTCATTTTTAAGTGTCTGTAGTTCATAACTCATTCTTGTAATCCTCCTCTGTACATTCTTCATGGTAGTACCAAGGCTTAATATATATTCGTGCAGTCCAGCACAGTGTTTTGCACTGTGCTGTGCCTCCTAGTAAAAACCTGTGTAGGTCAGAAAACTAAAATCTTCAAACTGACTTCCCTGTAATATCTGTGGAGAAACATTTTTTTTTAGCTGCAGTCAGAGCCAACACCTGCCTTAGCACAGTTTTAAAGTCAAACACCTAAAGTGCAAGAACTAATCTCAAAATAAAACAAAACCACATCCATGGCCTCAATCAAACAGCTTAATTTAGCTCATGTGAATCTCCAGCACTTCTGCCCTGCAGCCCTGGAGAAAGAGTTAAAGGATAGTAATCTGCCATTTTATGGAACATCTGAGATTTGCAGATGGTGGCTGGAGAGCTACTGAGCTGAGCCAGGAACAAACACCTTCTTTTCCTGAAACCTCAATTCATGTTTATCCTTAGGCCAGCATGCAGTTAGCAATTCAGAATTTTACTTGGGTAGATGACTGGTATTTCTTACAAACAGCCTGTGCACATGATTTCAGTTTAGTAACAAAGTTCTGGGTTTTTTGCATGTGAAACTGCATCAAGACTTAGGAGTTCAATGGCCAGAACATGGCACGTTGAGACCTGCTCTGGGTGGAAGGGGTGAGGTGGTGTACAGTTATTACTTTACTCACAGCAGGAGAGTGCAGTCTCTGTCCACTGGCCACACGCCTGCCTCTCTGCTGCCCTTCTTGCACACGGAAAGGAAGAACACTGTCCTAGGAGGAGGCAGCAAACATTACTCTGCACTGACAAGATGACTGTGACCCTATCAAATAATCACATTCACAGCCTTGGAACTTTTGTCCTATAGGATCAAAAGTTATGTTTCATCCTTAGTTGTGCAATGTAAAATTTTTACTCTCTCTGAACTGTTTCCTTTATTAGGTTCACAGTTAATCCATCTTAAAAGCTGCATTCCAGCATTGCTCAGCTCGCCCACAAGAGAGAGCTTCAACAACCACAGAGGTCAGGTTCACCTTGGGCAACCAGGAAAGCCTATTGTGCCAACAAAACAACGTTTTAATAATAATCCTCTTGTCTGAGAGCTGTTTGCTCTGCCAGCAAGTGGTTGCATATTCACATACTTTGTTCATGGCCCTTGCAGCTTAGGTGAGCTATGAAACCCCAACAGAAGCTAAAAACATAAGAAACATGAGTGAACTCGAGCTGCCAAACCCATAGTCAACACAGGCTTGCTAGCTATGTAAGAAAAGCTTGTGGTGGATCATTATAGTACTAGCAAAAGCAACGCAGAGCTATGTGTTTGATGAGGGGCACTGGAGGTAATGGGACTCACTGAGGATTGACTTGTCTGGACCTTCTGATGTGTAGAAAGGACATTACAGCACTGCCCAGGTCTTGCTTCCTGAACACATCTCTTCCCAGCCCTCAGAGTTCATCTGCCAACACTCTCCACTGGCAGCTGTCAAGAACACACAGTTCATTTCAGTGATGTTGCTCCTAAATGAATGATGCAGACCAACAGCCAATCTTCAGCAGAGCCTACTACATTCTCAGCTGGCATAATAGAAACAGCTTCCAGTTCTTGGTACTTACAAAGAGACCAGACACACTTCAATAGCTAAGACTTTGCAGTGACCATTTTGCTGCCATCCCACCATTCTCTTTCAAGGTGATTTCCCTGAAATTCTGCTTAGTGAGTTTTCAAAATAGTCTTTAAAATCAAACTGAAGATTTTAAATCTCGTATCCAGGCATTTCTAAGTACCTACGCATTGCACAGGCTTGGAGCTGTGCATATACCATAAGCAGTGCTTACACACATGAAAGAAAGAACCAGGGAACTGAAGCTGGCTCAAAAGAATAGTGCAACTTCTTTAAGAAATATCAGAACTTGTAAACAAAAGTTGCAATTTTTGCAAACAGCAGCTCAGTATTAACTGAGTCATCAGTCAAGTACTATCAACTATGATGCTAAAAGCTAGAACTGTGAGAAAAGATATGAAAAGCTATTTCACAATACTGCTTGTGCCCTCAGGTAAGTATGTGTTCACATGAAACAGGGAACAGGAAAAGTCTGGTCTCAGGCAGTGACACTGCTTTCCTAAGGCTCAGAAGTCTGACAACAGGAGATGTTTTTGTAGATATAAACAGTACTTGGGTAAATCCTTTAAGAGAACAACTACAATTTCTAAAAAAAAAGCAACTGGAAGTCTTTGTATTGCCAAATAACATGCCATGTACTAGCAATGACTGAATCTGTGAAACAGTTACCTTTGTTTCAAAGCTGCATTTTTATTTGAAACAGGTTTCTTACCCGTCTTACCAGTAACACCTCTTCAGAGAGAAGACAAAAAAGCCCCACAACCCAAAACCACATTTGTAGTCTGGGCACTAAGTGTTTAATAATGAAAAGGAACTTACTGTTCCTAAGCCAGTTCCTGACTGTTTTCATTCCTAACTACTAGATGTAACAAAAATAATGTACTTATGGACTGCATTGTGCTTCAGAATATTTTTAGTCTCAAAGTATGCCTCATAAAGGAATAGAACAACTTAGGAGGAATTCAGGGTAAAATATTAAGGACTGTGAGGAACTGAACCAAATATTTTTCAAACACTCCTGGAAGCTGCCATATGTCACTGATACACAAGCATACTCATGCATCCTCACCTGCAGATATGCACTGCTGGAGTTCAGTATAGACTGCTCCTCAGTCCCTCCTCAATTTGCAGAAGTACTTGTGTCAGCCTTTACTCCTGTCTTCACAGGACTGCCTGCTTGTCAGTCCACAAACTTCTGACAACTCAACACCCTCCCTCAATAAGTACATTACTAGCTCCTGCTCTAAAGGACTTGCTGCCTTGGGGGTTGCTACCATGACCAGTGCTAGTGAGGTAATACTCCAAGACAAGGTCTGAAGGTCTCTCAGATTCTTGTCCACTTTATCATCTGCCTTCCCTTTTTCTCTCTTCATCTTACTCTACCTGTCATCTGTAGATTGGACCTTACAGTACGATTCAGAAAGGCTACAATGGGTTGCCAAAAACACATGGAAATTTCTTGTGGTGTATAGGAAGAGAGATGGTGAAAGAGCTGTTACAGGACAGAAGCCAGCTGGCTGTCTTCTCACTAATCACTGCATTTGGCACTCTGCTTGGCTACTCCGTGGAGCAGAGGGGTCCCACGGTCAGCTCTTGCAGAGGATTCCTCATTTACCATCCTCATACAAGGAGTGCCTTGCATTTTCAACTGCTTCTGCTTGGACCTCCCAAGAAACAAGCAGAAGTTGCCACCCACATCCAGTGCCTGGCATGCTCTGCACACTCTGGTCACCGCCCATCCAGCCCCAGCCTGCGCTCACCTCAGAGTCCTGCGGCTTCTGTGGGAGATGTGGGCTGGCCTGAGACAGGATCAGAAGTCACTTGGTGGCAGAGAGACACTGCCCATGCCTGCCACCTGAGACACCACATGCTGTCACTGTGAAGGCACACAGCAGTTTTCCAGAGGCATGTCAGCCTCTGGAAGTAGCTTGCTCCACTCACACCATATGCCTGCTGGAGGAGAGGCACCACACTCTCTTAAAGGAGAACTCTTCAAAAGTATTAAAAGGGAACTGTTGTTAGTGGGGTCGAACTTGAACAACCTCTACAACTGATTGTGATGCTGAGCTCATGAGCACAGTGCAGCTCCAAGTGCCAGGGCTTTGCTTCTAGCCCATATGCTGTGCAAGCAGAATACTGGCTGTTTAAACACAAGATGCACTTCACTAGAGGAGGTAACTTGATGAGTCCTGTACATATCTCTTTATAAAGACTAGAAATGTGCTTTCTGAAAGAAATACAGTATTTAAATTGATTAGGCAAATAATAAATAATGTCCCCAGCCTCCATCTGCAGCAGTCTGAGAGCTGGCATATGGCCCCTTTCCAGACCACATGGCAGCCAATGAGGCAGAGCTGGTGATTATTATTTCACCCACCTTTCTCAGGAAACAAAACATCTGTTTAATCCTGACATTGGGACTCCCCAGCAGTTAAGCTAAGATGGTTCAAAAGGAATATCATTGAAAATTATGTTTTAAGGCATCAGAAAGAAGTGATAAGACTTTTCAAATTTTTTAAGACTCCAGTCTCTGACACTTTGAGAGTCATGGGATTTTTCATGGCTCTAGACAGTCAGGATTTCTGTGGACAAGTGGTTGTGGCTCTGGACTGCTTACAAGCAGAGCAGCTGTACTTGCTGCTGCTCTCAGTTCTGGTTACCAATGGTGTTTTCTCAACGCTGTTCAACCACAAGGCAGCATTAAGAGCTCAAACACTTGGACTGTTACTACGAGAAAGCAGCAAGAGCAGACATGCTCTTCTATGAAATTTACAAGCAGATGAAGGTATTTTGGGCATGCAGAACAACTTCTAAAATTATCTGTTCCCCTGGAAAGTTAAACCCAGTATTACTGACTATCAGTAAGTAGCCAGAGGGCTGACTGAATAGCCTAGCTAGGTAATGATGAACAGGAAGTACAGCTGCAAATCTCACCTTATGGAACAGCAAACAGGCCCTAAGTAGTAAAAAGAGAGAGCCTCCAAAAGAGAGAGGGGCATTTAAGAGGGTGACATAGTCAGAGTGGTCCAGTGAAACTGAGCAAAGGGAAATTGAGACCAAATGTTTGTAACAATTCCTATGTCTCAGATTAATCTGCATAGCAGTCTTAGCAGGGAAGTGTTCAAATCCCCTTCCAGAAAAGGAAAAAACAAAGTCTTGGGTTCAGCAACCCAAAGGGTAAGTCTGTGCTGAATTACTGGACTATGATGAAAAACATTTGTTGTTTGTGTGGGATTCATCTCACTCTATCCTCTTCCTATCCAGCAGAGCTTACTCACAGACACTGTAGTGCTCCTCTTTGAACTGGTTTGGCTCAGTGGGTGGACAGGCATTTGGTTAGTGGTGGTCACTTTGCAGGGAGGAGGGTTTGAAGAATCTTTACAGGCAGTCACTGAGAACAGATTCCAGCTGGCTGCAAGTATTCCCACTAGGATGTGATGCACAGCAAAGTCTCATGCTCCTGAGCACCCCTGTCAGCCGATAAGCACAAGCACCCTGGCATGCATGGCAGCACTGGAATGTACAGGCATAGTCATCCTTGTGCTACCCCTTAGGAAACAGCTGATTTTGCTGCAGTTTGAAACAGATGTGCAATAAACCCTCAAAAAATTGTATCCATTGGAGGCATAATTAAAAGGAGCCTGAATGCAACCAAAGACAAAAGTGAAAAGCAAAAATGGAACTTTTGTAACCTGATTTTGCCTATTGCACCCACTTCTTCACTGGCTTTGACTAGGTTAAAAAAAATGTTGAGCCCCCGTAGCTGCAGGTAGCTGTTGTTCTTTGCTCAGAAATATGATCAGCTATTGGCACAGAGCTGTAACACAGGCTGCTGTTCTGGTTATGGGCTCAGAGCTACTTAAGTTGGGCAAGACCATTACCATCTTCCACCCAGACCTGCTGCAGTGTGCCCACCCCAAAATGTCATCAAAAGTTCCTATGCAAGCTTCACATTCCTGGATGAGTTGGAGCATATTCTTGAGAAAGAATTCAGACTTCAGTTAATAGTAATGGATTATACACCTACAAATATTAAAACTCTTAGTGTGTTTTGTTTCCCTCACTGGAAAGGGTGAACTTTTCTTCCCCATTATGGTCTTTGTAAAATTGTGTGCAATTTTCAAGGGTACACTGCACAAAGATTGCCTTGCTGACTGTTGGCTACACGTTCACAGGTGTCTTTGCTGTCAGTTATCGATGCTATCATGAAAGCAGCATCCCTTAAAAGGCTTCCAACTGAATTTTAGCTCCAGGCCACATACTTTCTCTCTGCAGGGTAGCTTTTACCATCTAATCTCACTGGAACAAGGCAGCTTTAAAACTAGAAAAAATGAATGAGGAAATCAGTGATACCAATTATACACCAAATGAAGATAAGTCCCTCTGTCTCATTAGCACTGTTTAATTATGCTTGGATTTAAATTCTAAATATAGTTCATACAAATTCACAAGGGCAAGTGTTTGCTTCCCCTGTTGTAATCCTCTTCACATCTAATACTCCTCTCTCCTATGAGATCAACAGTTTTAAGGACCTGTCTGCTTGAGTCATAAATAGAAAAGGTGCTGACACTTGACCCCTTACAAGTGAAAAATGTTGGTTAAGCAATGGCTTATGTTTGATATTTGCACTGCTGTGAGAGTCCAGAGGTCTCAGATGACTTCTCAGCTTCCTGTGCTGGGTCTGTGTGGAACACGTGGAGTGCCTGCTGCAGGTTTCTATATTCTTAACCAAGCAGAGGCAGGATATTTTCCATATGCCTGTTCATTATAAATTCTCATCAGGCCAAAGACACCGGACCAGGAGTCAGGAACATTTATCCTTTTATTGTACAGTTGCCACAATTGCAGCAGCCAGACCATTGTTTAGACTAAAAAGGTATTGGCTAACAAGCCCTTAAATTCATACAATACGCCTCCACAAAGGTGTTGGCTAACAAGTCCTTCATTCTGTACACTTCAGTAAGGTCTCAGCTCCCACAGCAAACTCATCAAAGGTGCTGCCACACAAGCATCAACACACCAATATTCATAGGTGCTGTCACCCAAGCCACAACACAGCTCCAGAAGTTCCCCAGTCCCACAATAAACTCTAGTACAGATTACAGAGTAGAATATGATAGCTGTGCTTTGCCCAGGAAAAGCAGTGGAAGAAAACAAAGAATGTCATCAGTCCTTAGATCCCAAGTTGGTCCTGCTGCATGGATGGTCAAGAGTGAAAGAGGAAGACAGAAAAAAGGGAGAGAGTGGGGGCCAATACTTTTATAGTTAACCTGATGCATGACTCTTATGTAAACTAGATTTTCTGCACTGCTTTGATGGCAGATGCAGAGTCAGCCCTTCTCCAGGAAGGGACCTGGGGGATAGGACACTGAGCCTCAGGGCAGAGCAGGGAGTTGGCTCAGAACAGTGCTGCCCACCCCTGCACGACCCTCTCCTTTGATCACCTTTCCTGTAGCAATACTCAAAATGTTTGAGACAAAACATGCTTAGGTCTGGTCCTCTACACTTGTGTGTATGCACTGATGTGTGCACGTTCTGTCTATCTCTTTAAATGAAAACCATCAAAGTTTGCAGGAATTTGAGTCTCACCTTCCCAGTCATGGTCAAGCACTTGATCTAATCCATATCTCTCTGGCATTACCTCTAATGTCTTTACCAGTTTATTACTACTAACCCAGTAATAAATATTATTCCTAACTACTTGGCTCAGTCCAGTTACTAGTAGATTGCAGGAAGATTCTAGAAAGCCACCCTAAATCTGTGATTTCTACCCAAGGGGTTCAGCTGAGAAAGATACTCCCTGAAGAAAAAGCCCCCAGAGATCTCTGCTCACTGAGAAACCTACTCTTAGCCCACATCCAGAGTAACTGTCCAAAACACCAATGAGGATGTCTTCAGTTTGAGAAAGGTGGGGTTTAAACAAGCACCTCTGCACCAGACAATTCTAAAAGAAAGGAATGAAGCAGGCAGGAAAGTGGCAAACACCTTTCAGCTGTTTTCCTTTCAGGTCTCATTAAAAATTCAGTGTTAAGAAGCTCCATCTAAAAAGGCAGAGATTGGAAAACATCAGCAGCATTTCTAAAAGCACAGAGTGCAAACATGCTGCCTACCATGGCCTTCAGTACTTGCTAATCCTTTATCAGTGGTTTTGTTTGACTCAGAAATACTATTAATTAATCAAACCACATATAAAAACCATTGAGTGAGAATTTTACTGCCCTCAAAACTAAAGTTTATTGCAGTTATGAAAGCATTTTACACTTTCAGCCTGAATTGGTATGTGTATGCCAAGAACAGAAGTCATTGCTTAGTCACGGAGTGCAAAGGCACTTGATGCTCAGTGTCACCTCATCTTTGGGTGTCCAAAGGATAATGAACATAGATGCAGTATTGGATTTGAGCTTCAGATCCTTGAATTCATGCAGCATGTAGAGGAACTACTCTTTAGTAACCCCGGGATATGGAATAATTAGAACACCAGGTTCTTCCTACATTAGTTTAGACAGGGAATGCTTAAAAATGATGGTGGGTTTTCATAACTCCTACCCCCTGGAGACAATTAGGCAGAAAGGCACTGAGGGATTATATGCTGGTAAGCACCCACTCTGTGGTGGCTGCTGCTATTGTTGCTGTTTCTCAGAAATTTGGGTTGGACTCTCATGCCTGGAGAAGGAAGCCTTCTGTGCATCTCCAGCAAGATGTCCACATGAGAACAGGGGTAGGATAGCCAGCCAACCGTCCCTGTTAGGAGAGGTGATCCTCATGAGGGAGAGCCAGCGAGCCAGAGCCCAGCTGTGGGAGTAGGCCTGCCTCTTGGGAAGCCCTTCCTCCTCCAGGGCCTTAGGAGGAGCTCAGCCTGACTTGAAAGGGAAGACCTGTCCCGCACCAAGATTTCCAGAAGTGTTCCCCCCCTGCTCCCCAGGCTCCCCGTGCTCACACCCACATCCCTGTGGCTGCCTGGGGCCCGGGTCAGCCCTCAGGCCCAGGCAAGGCAGAGCTGCCTTTTCCCCAGGCCCGCACACGGCTGGGCGCTCCTTGGCCTGGAGCCCCGGGAGGCTCCGGGTGGGCCTGGCTTTGCTCACACTGACTGCACGGGCCGTGCCTCCAGCTCATATCCCAGAGGGATGAGCAGCCTTGACTGTTCAGTCACAGGCATGTGCTGCTCTGATATTACCATGCCCATACTCTGTGTCATGCCAGTGTGGGGTGCAGACAAGTACAGCAGATGTTCAGCAACCTGAACAGAGCACCTTGCTTTGCCAGTGGGCACTGGGAAACCAGGTGCCTCCTCTCCTGGACTGCTGACAGTATATGTGATGCACATTCCAGTGGAAAGCTGAGTTTTGGTACACCTATCTGATTTTAGACAGAGGCTGATCTGTAAGCACCAAAGTGCTGCTAATAAAGCTGTGATGGTTCAGGCAGCACAACTTTTCCCCTTGTGTCCTGGCTTTGCTTTCTGTATTTCTAAATATGAAACACGACATAAAACTTTGCCACTAGCCTTTATAGCAATTCACCTTCTATCTCCCCAGTGCATAGTGGCTGAGTCTGAAAGTGTTCTGTACACACATCCAGTTATCTAAATGAGTACAGCTGGAGTGTTATTTCAGTCACACCATCTATCTGGAGCCTTGCCCAGCCAACTCCTAGTTGCTTTTCCCCAGTTTCAAGTAGGAATGGCTCATACTGGCTTTTCCCCACGATCTCTGTGTTCATCTGTTGCTCCTTAGCACAAAACTAGGAAAATTCTTTAAAACCTAAGTAATCTTTTGCAAAACCTGAAGGGAGAAAAAAGAAAAAAGAAAAAAAGGAAAAGAGGCCTTTACATTGCTGCCTCATGTTAACAAAGCCCATCAAAGCATGCTCTCAAATAGAAAGAGCTCTTGCAATATAATTCAGAGGAACTCCTCTCAGCAGTCTCTGAGATAAGGAGAAAAGCCAGCAATCTTTACAGTTTTCACTATTAGGATCATGACTTGTTGAATGTACTACCTACGTATTAAGATTTTCATTTTAGAAATATATGAAAATGTTAATCTAAGTGGAAAAGGACGAGGGTCATTAAAAACACAGGAATCCTGACAGATGATAAAGGATAATAGAGGAGTAATTCTTCAATTTTATGTGTAAAGGTTTTGTTAATTGGGTGATAGGACAATAACATTTATGATATGGTAATTTGTTAGACTGGAATGTGTTTGGGCTCAGTAATAAAACTATCCTGACAGCCCTAGGATGACAATTTATGAGATCAGCACAGCACCTGATACATTCTTATGTAACCCTACAAGCAGCATGGATTTTGTAGTATCATATAAATGTATACGAATTGACATCTAACCAATGGAACAAGATGCTCCAAATCCACTATGGGTAAGTGCAGTTTGCCAACTCATAGGTCACTTACCTGTCTTTGCAATAGAAGGGCGTGCAGGGAAGGTACAGCAGTACTCAAATCATGAGGAGAGCTCTGCCAGCAGCCAACGAGCCACAGCTGCAGGCCTGAAACAAACAATTTGTGCAGTAGTTAGGGTGATTACATCTGTCATGAAGGAAGTTGCACATCATGCAAATATACAGAGCTGTGCAACAACTCTCCATGTGGCTTTTTATAGGACAAAATTAGGGATGAAAGAAGCTGCACACCTCGCTAGGTCAGCCCTGTGTGTGACTGTTTGGCAAGTCCTGTTCCCCTGCCATGCTCAGCCCAAAGACACAGGAGGTAGATGGCAGAATTCTGGGAGCATGGGGCATGTTCTACTTCTCTGAGTCCTTTAAATCTTTGGTAGTTCTATCAGTTTTAGTGGAAACTGCTCTTCTACCAATGAAGGCAAGCAAAGATCTACTGGATCTGCTCACAAATGCACAAAGGAAAGCAGTTCTTGGTGTTCTTTCCTGCAAAGCTTTCAACAATGCTAACAGACAATCAGTTCCCTCTTCCAGCTTTCATTCCAGGCCTGCTAAACCCATGAGTGTCCCAAGAAGTTTAGAGACATAACACAAGTAACCATCTCTCCTGTCTTTGTCTTGCATTTTGACAACTCCTTTCTGGAAGCATTAGTGGGATTTGAATAGGAAAGAGCTCATGCTGTAAAATATATTTCTGCATATTAAAATAGTGTTTCTCAAGACCCTGCACACATCAGCTCACTATTACCCTGATTCTTACAGGAATCCAATTTTTAACCACTGCACATTTCAGGAGAAATTTTCATTTCATTCCCCACTGGCTTTAGAAGAAGCCAGTTTGAACATGTCTTCTGTTCTGAACTGAGTATTTCAGTATTCCAACATGAAAAATAATCTATTGATTCAGTAAGGTACTGTCAGGCCCTTCTAAGCACGTTGGATAGAGCTTACACCTCTTTGAGGTATGGCTGCTCCCAGACCTTACTGAAGATAATAACTCTGCTAAGGGTTGTCCTTCCAGTTTTGGAGAAGGGAGCAATTGTACAACCCCCCTGGACATCAATACTACAAGTAACAGGAAACCAAAACCCCAGGCCACCTGCAAAATGATTCAAACTTTGCATGTGGGTAAACAGGTTTCCCAAGAGTAACAGCAAACACAAGGGTGATATCCAGGGACAGCTTGGCCTTTACACTGTAAGTACAACTGCAAAACTACAGGAACAGGAATGAGCCAGGGGCTTGGGGCTGAGGCCATGGCATTCTCTTCACAGGAAACACTTGATCCATTGGTCTGTAGAGTTGTGCTTTGCTGAATACCATGGCACAGCTTTCCTACAAGAGCAAGAACATTTCACTTTGCTGGCTGACCTGAAGGTCTGATGGCTGCACATCTTCTGAGGACATAGCAAACATGGCTTTGATCTCCACTGCTGAGAGAGAAACTCCCTGGGTGTGTTTTAATGGTTCACATAAAAGGATACCCACAGATTTGTACAAGGAGATTTAAACATCCTGTAATTTCTTAATGATACCTAATTAGCTCCTGACACAATAGATACAGAAAGAAATTTCTAGGGAAAGCATTTTTCCTTACTTTATACACAGAATTTTACTGGCTTGGGAAACATAGCACAATGAAAAGATTGCAAGGTGACTTGATTACCTCCAGCAAAAAAGAAAAACCTAATTTCTCCAAGAGCAAGAATTTCTCAAACATTCTGTTAGGAGTTGAGTATCCTAAATTATTACTGCAAGAACCTCACTTATTCAGAGGATAATAATTGTAATTTTAAAAGATACACATGAAGTTCAAAATTAAATACATGGTGACTGTATAGAAAGCAAAGCTCATGTACATGAGCTCCTACTACACATGGCAGGAAACTGGTTTCTGTGCCACAGTGCCCGGGTCTGGAAATAATGGGCTTAAAGAGCAGTAAGAAAGACAAGATGCTAGGAAAAACTAGAATAGATCACTTGAATAAGTAAGGCAGCTGTCACTGATATGCATCTTTAAGAATAAGGTGGGCAAATTTGTCAGGAATAAGTAAACTTGAGCAAACTTAGGTATTGGAAGAAGCTAGAGAGTTTTTTAGGGATCCTTGCCTAGGATGCATTAAGGACTGAGTAAAACATACTTTATTTGTGGAAGGGGTGCTTGAAAACACACTGGCCTCAGAAGGCACGTATGTAAAGCCAGAGAGACCCCCAGGATGGTGACTTGGGGAGTTTTATGTATCTCATTAGACTTCTTTCACCAACCTGTGATCACATGTGAAGACATGAAATTTCTGGATCATCCATTATTTCTCTGAAAAACGTGCAGTCTTACCTTTCCTACAAAGGCAACAGAGTCCTCAACTCTACAGCCCACGGCTGCCTGGAGACAGGTCTGGTCCAGGCCTGAGGAAGGCTGTTTACACCCTGGAGGCCAGGGCAGGCTCAGGCTGGGATCTGGCAGGGTCCCTGTGAAGTGGCGGCAGAGGGACAGGCCGGGCTGGCTGACCAAGTGCGCGGTGTGCAGGCACACACCGTCAGCACGTGCTACCCCTCAGCTATGAAACCAGAGTCCTCACTCTGGCTGGAACTGACAGAGTGAAAAAAAGATTTAAAAGAGAAAAAAAGTTTTTAAAAAATGCAATAGCAATTGTGAGACTCAAGTATTTTAGACATCGATATCAGGACACTCACTCTTTAACCGCAATGGCTCCAAATTTTGAGGCTGCCCAGGTCCCTACCCCACCAGGCCAGATTCTCCAGTCTCCCTTCCCAATGCAATATCCCACTTCTGGAGAAGAGCACCAAGCTCCTGAGGGCTCTTTGAAGAGTAATAAAAGACCAAAAGACACTTCTCACCTCGCTGGCGACACCGCTCCCTCGCCGAAGCCCTCAGCCACACAACACGGCTGTGAGGGCGGTGCTGCACCTGCCCAGCCGAGGCCCCGCGGGGCCGCAGCGCTGCTGGGGACCTGCATCCCCTCCCCAGGCTGGATGTGCCGGGTCCCGCCCGGCCGTGAGAGCTGTCGGACCGGGAAGAGAGGCCCGGCCGGAGTGGTGGCCCCGCCTTAGACCTGTGGTTTTCGCACGTTCAGGAAGACATTAAAGCTAGAGCAGGAACATGCAGGATGCTTCCAATTCCAAAAGAGGGTTTCCTTTTCGGGGCTGCTGATTTTAAAACACCTGCAATCACCTGCTTAGGCTGCCACAGGGGTGGCAGCGGCGCGGAGCTCCCCAGTCCGCGCTGTTCCGCTGCCTGCACGGCCACGATGCGTTTCCCGACTTCCCACGAACGTCAAAAACACTTTTCAGAAAGTCAAAATATTGACCAGCCTCCGAGAAATAAAAACACAGTTCACACTATCCAACGTATTTTCGCGTGGCAAAACCGTCAATTCAATTTCAGTTACCAACATGGAGAATAAGAAGGAATGGAATCTAATGTGAACCTAGAGCTAGCTATAGCACATTCTCCTTGAGCTCTGCACTCAGTAAAGTGTTCTAGAGAGTGGAAAGGATGGAATCCCAGTATTCTGTTTGAGTCTGATTTTCTAATAATTCTATGAGCTCATCTTATCCCACAGCTCAATATTTTAAAAAGGACCACTGAAATACTTACGAGTCGTTACTGTGTGGTCTATTCAATCAAATGAAGTCTTGGTTACCTCATCATGACAGATGTATTAAGTTTCATGAAATCTTCCCCTTTCACCTCCAATGTTACTTTAATTATTGTTATTGGCCTTTTGTTTGCAATTAGGAAGCGTTTGCTTTAAATATTCTCGCATTGCACACTGATAAGGTTATGTGATTTGCCCTGTGCTGAAATGTAAAAACACACAATGAAAAAGTTGAAATTTCAACTGCCGTTGTTTATTACTGTTTTGGCTACATTCTCTACAATTTCAGCAGCATCTTAAAGAGACAGTTAACATTTCTTTATATACAATGAAAACAAAATGGCTTGCAAGATCAGAAACAAGAGCAACAGTTTAACTGTACAATACTAAATGAAAACCTGTGGTAATACAGCCTCCTCTTTCTGCAACATGGACAAAATTACATATAGGTATTCAGCATCAAGAATAGGATAGTAAAAAGAATAGTGAACAGGAGAGAGATACACTGTTCCGAAAAATAAGTTTCTACCATACAAGGCAGTTAGAAAATGCTTCACATTTTAAAATACCTGTACAAGCCACAAGAAACATTTCCTTGTTGATAGGAACTTCCAGAAATAGAGAATAACCATGAGCAACTTCTACATCTATTATCACTGCGCTCTGCAGGACGAGAACGCAATAAACTGACTTAAAGAACTGTACTGTATATTGGCAACACAGATCTGCTTTACATGCCTTGATTGGTAACGGATTGCCTATTCTCAATCTCTCGTACAGTTGACTCGCACCTTAAGGAGGTCATTTGTCTCTTGTAAAAGTAAAAGCAACATCATTTAGCAGCAATTAAAAGCGCCTTGAGGGAGACTTAAAAAAAATACAATATCCAATTAGAAAAAGCCATACTTTAAACATTTGTACAGGAATAAGTTGCTGAAATTTAACTGAAAATGTGACATCTGTACAACAATTTACAATAGAGCTAGAAGGGAATTTATCATTATTCCTGCATAGAACATAGAACATGACCTGTTTGCATTTGGTTTCATACTGTTGCTTGCTTTTATTAGAAGCCTGGAAGGTTTCACAAGTTTCAATACCACAGCAAGTATAGTATTTTTAAAAAACTGAATGGATTTCAAAATTAGCAATCTATTTGAGAAATAAGTACCAGGAATTCCCTATCACCCTTCCAATTTAAATTCAGTGAAACACCACCACATTTTTGGAGGTACAAGCCTGAGTAGCCAAATAAAATACTCCAATTTTATTTGAGAAGTCTGATGCTGAACATTATCTTTCACTGTCTCACACTCCTTACTTTGGTTTCGAAAGATCAATGTCTTGGAAAGATGGCAGTTCATTTCGCTTAGAACCAGGCACAAAATTTTTCCTGTGTTTTCAAATTTGCTCACTACCCTTTTTTATTTAAATAATGAAAAACTACCCTTCATGTTAGAACTTTCCAGTATCCACCAAATGTACTTTAAACTATTAAAAAAATTATTTACAGTGTTCCCCAGAAAAAAAACTAAAAACCTTTTCTTCAGTCTTAAACACAGTATACCTGCTAGTTTGTAACAGGAAGTGTCATCCTTCATCCTTCAATGTTTAACGGTGTTTCTCAGAAGGGTACATTTATTCACAGTCCATGATCCATTCCAATCATACAAATGACACTATGTAGGAGGACTTCAGTCTGAAAACACAGTTATCAAACTCGTCCTGTGTAAAAACACTCAAATGCTTTCAAGCTCAAGTCTGCATCTGAAAACTAAACAAAGGTATCATCCCATTCCTCAGCTGGAGGAATTTCAGTACGAAATAATGCTTGAAGTAGGTGGTGTGGGGGATGCTGCTAGGCCAGTCATATGCAAGTTTCCTGAAGAATTTGATCTCCTCATATGAGGGAGAAGATAAGGATCATTAGCCAGCTGGTGGACATCAAATCTATCCTCTTTTCGGTATGCTAAACAGCGTCTGATAAAGGCCTAGAAAAGAAGTGTTGAAAGTTACAGTAGCATTCTAAATACTTACATTTGCTTTCAGGCAAATAGGCAAGTCCATCTGGTTAAAATAGCTTCTAAACAAATTCTTGTTCTTAAATAATTCAATTCAAATGACCAATGTACAAATGTAACTGCTGAGCCCACTGAAGAAATGCAACATCATGGCAGGAAGAAAAAAATCAGCAAATTAATTGACTTTGAATAATCACACTTCAAATACATATTTCCGTGTTTAGGAACTGTATTTACAAGTAAAACGTTAGCACCTCACCCAATTACATTTTTGCATGAATGTTTTATGCCTGAACAGACTAAAAAAAAAACAGGAGCAAGTGTCAGAGGATTGAAAAAGGAGACCTTTCTACTTTCTCCAATGAGCTTCTAAAACCATTGAGTGGGGAAGAATAGGTGGATGACACAGAGACAGAATTTCAATGCTTTAGCTGACTTTTGAAAACAGGCATTTCCACATGTGCCATGACAGGGTATAGCAAAACACGAGATTGACACTGATGGCTGCCATCCTCAATAGGTGTTATGTAAGGAATATTTAGGAAACCACTACCTTGCTGACGCTTTCTTCCCATGAAAAACTCAATCACACCTGCTTAAAATTATAATCAATCGAAAAACTCTGTAGCTAAATTCACTGTCATCCCTACATTTAGGTCCCTACATAAGGTGTATGCCAATCATCTTGTGCTGAAAGTTTCTATCAAGTCTTATGTCTAGCACACACAGAACATTTGGTCTCCTGAGAGCCCGGGCTTCAACATTTAATGATAGAAAATCCTTATTATTGCTACAGAACTGATTAGTGCATCATTACTTAATTTAGAACTTAATTTAAAAGAAATACATATATCTTCTTTGATAAATCTGCTCAGCTGTTTGTTCTTTGCTCCAATTAAAAATTGGAGATTAAAGAGGAGAAAATCTGTGATACAAGTTCCAAAGAATCATGCTTGAATTTACTTCTATCATTTGCATATCCAGCATGAACAAGGTACAATATAAAAACCATGCACATCTGTTAGTAGATATTCACATGTTCTTGGATATTACAGATTTTAATCAAATTCTTCACAGTAAATCATTCAGAATGAACTGTAAACAGTTGTTCACAAGATCCTCAGAGTAACAGTTTGTGTCTAAAATGTTTTTAAAATACTTCACAGTGTTGTGGCACTGTAGCCACACTAGTGTGAAGCAAAGGAGACCACTGCACAAAACAGGAAAAAGTGATGAGGATCAAAGGACAGTTACAATCTGAAAACTAACTAACTAACAATGTCATTTGAGGTTCCATATTTATTTAATCTCTGTGTTTTCCAAATCAGAATTTTAGTTTACAAGCTGGTCTTTTCCAACTGCCAGGCCTATAAATCTGAAAAACAATTTGGATTCCACACAGTCATTGTAAATGGTCTGCATTAAGAAGTTAGTCTGAAATTGTTTTAGAGCATTTTCACCAGAGAATAATTTCTCCCTCTCACAGCTATCATGACAATGGTTAACATGAGTGGAGAATACTCGAAATTTATTTTAGTCTTTCAAGCAAACAGTGCATGCAAATGCACAGAGAATGCAAAAACTTGCCAATTCTCCAAGCTGAACTCTTTCCTAACATCCTCTCATAAAAACTACTACAGACAAAGAGATGCAAAGTTAAAAGACACAGATATGAGCTCTAACTATGTAAAGGTATCAGTAACATGATGTGTATTTGTCAATTGCATTCAAGGGATAGTTTTTTTCAATTGCTGGTGAAAAACCAACAGCAAACAAAAAACTCAATCAAAAAACACCAATTCTAACTACAATTCTTCAACCAGTGTTTCATAACCTTTAACTGCAGCTCTCTCACTAACACTACTTTTAGAAAATATAATTAACATAAATATACCACCACTTGTGACAGCAAGTTTATGTACCCAAAAGACTTATTTTCTTGGGAAGTTACTGCCTCTAGAAATATGTTTCCTATCCTTTTAATCTTCAGAAGCTGAATCTTAACATTCCTAAATTTTTGGCATCTTGTGTCCCAAATCTAAGTATGCTTAATTAGTTGCTGAAACTTGAATAAGCATTCTACTATCTTGGCTTTTTTTTTTTTTTTTCCCAAAGAGCACATCTATTGCATCTGGTCATGAATATATCTTTCAAAAACTGGGATACAAGCAAGTGACATAGAATATTTTCTTCCACTTTCTCAGAATTGGATTTGTGCTACAGATGCTCATTGTAGTAATCATTTGGGAAACCACCTTAATCTGTTTTGGAATAGCCAGTCTTTGTAGAGGAATTGACACCTTTGTGGCAGATCAACCATTCTGGCAGCTTTATCTCTTGAATCAGCATCAAAATATCTTCTTGATTCTTAATCTCAAAAATTCATGTTTCTAAACTCAGATTTAAGTTAATACACACATACTACAACCTTTCAAGGAGAAGAGTACTACAGGTCATATCCTTCAGGTACCTGGTAGTCAAGTAGTTCTTCTAGCCAAGAAGGCTACAGAGAATAACATCCACTATTTTCAGAAAGAGCTTGCTACTATTAGCAGCAGCATTCACAAGAGCTTCTAGCGAAACAGACAGGCTGAATGAGACACAAAAGATCCTCTGGGAAAAAGTAAAGCAGACAAATTTTGAGGTGGCCTACTTAAAAACCACTTGCAAATTTCTTGAATATATATATAGTTTTGCTTTGAAGTGTATGGTTTTGAGAAGTCCCAGAATAAGGTTGCTTAAATAAAAACGTCCGAATACTAGTCCTCAATTATATTTTTTTACACACTTAGTTATCATGTCCCACAGCATTCTTGGGTTAACAACAATTTTACAGCTGAATCCTTCAAGATGAATGTTTGACTCAGAGATTATAGTAAAAGTTACCTTGGCTTCATTGCTTACAACAGGTTTGACAGGGAATTGAACTTCTGTGGCTTTTAATATTGTATTTTCTTGTAAGATATCTTGTTGTGATTGATTGTGGCCAAATGGCTGCAAAACAAGCATATGATTTTTTTCAGGATATTTATCCAACTACTTTGATTTCATAAATATTTATGCTATAGTAAGTTGTTGGAGTGTTAATACAAACTGCCAACTATTCTGCAAATAAAAAAGTAAAAAATAAAAAACAGGCAAGATTTTCTAATTATTTTGCAAAGTCTATGTACACTACCAAAAAATAACACAAGCAATTTTCCATGAAGATTCATGTCTTTACCAAGGTAATTTAAAGTCTACTGAGAACAGGCACCTACACTAAAACTCTTTAGATTTTCTAATGTTTTCCTTACCTTTCTACCATAAAGACACTGGAAAAAGATTACTCCAACTGACCACACGTCAACCTTATTAGAAATCTTTGGTGGCTCTTTGCCAACTACAAAACACTCTGGAGGCAAGTACCTGGAAAACAAAGCAGGCATTTCAGTCTGTAAGGCAGGCATCACTAGAACGTGCTCAATTATCAAACTACAAACTCCTCACCTACACATCTCTGAGCTTTTGACAGCTGTACACTTGCCCTACAATCTGCATTCCAACACCTTGCAAACCAACAAAACTGAAAGTACAGTTTCGATACAGTTAGCCAAATAGAGGGGTTTATTTCATACACACAAGCACAAACAC
>WEIU01013736.1:195343-227524 GCA_013389925.1 Aegithalos caudatus
TTAAAATCGAAAAAGGCAAAAAAACTGTTAGGGCAATGACAGAACAGACACTCTTTGGTCAACAACATATAAGACTTAAATAGAAACTTTGAAGAAATATTTGTAGAAATGGAAATAGGCAGAAAAATGAGATGAAAATGCAACCCTTTTAGAGAGTGTCACAAACTCTCTTCGCGAATACTTGTCTACAGCTCTGATTAGACCAATCAAGACAGGTGATCTTAAAGTGATACAAATGGAAAGAAGGTTACTAAAACTATCTGAAGAATGGATAGTCTACAGCTCAGGGAAAAAAAAAAAAAGTGAAGGCTACAAAAACACCCAGCAGCAAGTACTAGGGAGGGGCCACAACCCACTTGAGGGAGGACCATGTTAGCACAGGAACCAACAAGTATAAACTGGCCACAAATAAACACAGTCTGTAAAGTAGAGGATTAGGTTTCTAATGATCAGAGAACTGAGGTTATAGAAGACACGTCAAATCAGATTACTGGGGCCAAAACACTAACTAAATTTAATATAAACATCTACAAGTTTACCAAAGAGATTATATAATCTAACTGGCGGGAAGGCAGGTAAGTGGACCCAGTGACTGAGGAAATCCCTTCCTGGGCTATGCTGCTTACAGTTCATGCAATGTAGTCTGAACAGACTCATTCCCAACCTCAAACTCACTGTAAGTATTTTATTTCCCTCCCTAATGAAGACTTTGGGCTCAGAGAAAGCATGAATTAGAAATGCAGAGATTCATCATGAATCTATAATAATTACAGATCTTTTTTTACTTTTAAGTTCGCAGCATCACTAGTGCCTGAGGCATTCTAGATGAAATACAAAAGCCAAAATTTTTCTGATATATATTCCTAAAATAAAACATTTAAACTGGTGTTTAAATAGGTAAAGCATTAAGAAGAGTAGCAAAAGCCTAACACTTCTAAAATGCTTCAACTCGAATATTCATTTTTTCACAGCATGTACACAGTGGCATTTGTAGAAGAGTATGTGTTTCTTTTCTAAAAACTCTGAAGGAAAAGGCAAAAACTTTATTACATACAACTCCTGATTATGGGAAGAGGTGCAAAGCAAACGGAACGACACTGGCTCCTCTGTAGAGCAAATGACTTGTAACAACCTGGCCAGCATAGGATTGTTAATTCACCCACCCTGACACAACCAGCACATACCCAGGCTCAAAGAGCTACTGTGCCATGAAGAATCTGCATCTTTGGAGACCAAATTCTAAAAACTGACTTTCTGTAAGCAGTGAAATGCTTATTGTCGTTCCTATCCTTCAGCAGCTCTAAAAAACTCCCGTGTTTTCGATAAGCATGCAAGTACACAGAAAATAAATCAGAGCTGCTGAGCTGTCATTAACCTTTAGGAAGGCAAACTGAATAATCTTCTGCTCTAAGGACATTACCTGTTTGTTGGTAATCCCTGTTCTACAATTTCCAAGTACTAAACACACACACTTAATCATCGTAGCTCTGTCAAACGTCTTCAACCACCAGCAGCCAAGCATTAAATACCTGCTTCTTCAGAGGAAACCATGTTTCTAAATCACAGTGATCATCTCCACATTTATTTATATATACATATTTTTAAATAAATAAATAACATACATTCTCTTATTTTACTTGTTATGTTATTCTTCTAACATTTGGGAATATCAGCATCACAGTACTGCACAAAAACCTTTGTGTGTCATCCACGTTAATATATTTAGTCCTAGTTGTCCCTTCAAACTGGCTTTATAAGACAGCATTTATAAAAACTGAACAATGATCCAAAGTCTAAACAGCAAAACCAAACCACGCCTTACCAGTAAGTTCCTGCTCCCTGTGAAGTCAAATCCATTCCATCCACCCCATAGCTATCATCATCCATTATTTTGGACAGACCAAAATCAGTAATTTTTATTTCTCCACATGCTGTTCCATCTACAAGAAGGATATTACCTATTCAGGGAAAAGAAAAAGGAAAATTACTTCAGAAATAGCTAACAGAACGCTTTACTTTCAAAACCAGGTTCAATTTTCAGGAACATCTAACTTCATGAGGGTAAGTGCCAATTTTACAGAATCAAAGACTCAGAACCACAAAATAGTCTGGGTTAAAAGGGACCCATGACCAAACCCATAGCCTTGGTGTTACTAGCGCCATGCCTGAACCAACTGAGATACATGTACATAATTCTACATCCTCAGGTCTAGAGTAACTTGACTATGACAAGTTCATGAGCAGTTTCAGCAACTCTCTAGGTTAACCATCATGATCTGAAATGGTTCTCTCAGCTAGGAGCTGGCTGGTCAGCAAAGAAACACCAAAATGAGTGAGGAAACATCAGAATGCAGCAGTTACAAATAAGTTTAATTATTTTTCTGCAAGAAAGAACCCTACATTACAGTTTTCAGGGTTTGCATATGCCACAAAATTGTGCCAAGAAATTGCTGCAATCCTACAAATCTTACTCCATGTGTTAAAGTTGTATGATAATTTCTTGATATATTATTTGATGAAGTTCCTCTGAGCACAAAAACTAATGAGAATAAGAATATATTCTGTACAATGTCATAAAACAAGAGAAACCTCTGTGAACAGTTTATTACAGAAGAGAAAGCAAACAACCTGGCACTAAAAATTACTTTACAAATCCCACACTTGGAAGTATAGCAGATTAAAGCACATGAAGAATAATATAAGCATCGTTCATGCAAGATGGTAAAACAAAGGCCATGGAATCAAGACAAATATTGTTTATAAAAATATTTACTATTCATTGTAAAGAAAGTTCTCTGTAAAGTCCTGTTTTGGAGTGCTTATGCTGGGACACTGAAAGTGATTGATTACATATTTACAGGTTTAAAAAAAAATGGGAAAAATTAATTATACATCAGCATTCCACAACTACCAAACAGGATAGAGCCTACTAATGATCATATCTGTTTATACTGCTAACTAACAATGTATGTATCTATTTTCTATATGATTTTTTTCTCAAAAATTCAATCAATTCAAATCAAAATAATGCAAAGTAGAAAACTTGGAACCAACATTTTCCACAGAAAAGGCAGATGGTTCTGGCAATGAAATTCTGAAGTACATACTTTTCCCAGTTGTTTACAGTAACCCTGACGCACAGCAGATAACTGGCATTTTCAGGCATGAATTACAAACAAAACAAAGGATACAAAATAAATTGCATTTTCAATCATAACATTTCTCACTTACCTGGTTTAAGATCATAGTGTATAATAGGGGGCTTGATCTCATTGAGATACCGTAGTGCATTTACTATTTGCATTACAATGGACCTAGCTTCTTTCTCTGACATCAATTTATGTTGCTTGAGATAGAAATCCAAGTCATTGCCTTCACAGTATTCTAAAACCGTGCAAAACCTAGGGTGGAATTTAGAGAGACAAAATGAAAGAATGTATCATACTGCACAATCAGAAACAGACAAGACAACCTGGTTTCATTCTGACAAGTTTAAGAATGGCTGCCTGAATATTAAAATATATGAATGATTCCTAGAACACATGGTGTAACTATTAGCTTGTGAAAACTGATGCAAATCAGAACGTTCATACTCTCTAAAAGAGAGAATGCATCCATATGGATGAGAAATTAAGAAAAGCCTCTTTATTTATAGTAGACACATTTCTCAAAATCAAAATACCTTAACTATCCCTTAAGATGTGACAATTCCATGCAGAGGTGCAGCCCAGTCACCAGGGGCCACACCTAGGCTACTAATGCTCCTGATGTCATTTAGTCTTGGAAAATTGTCTAAGTGACGGCAGCCCTTCGACACCAGTCAGGTGTTGCAAAACACTCCCTTCTCACCTTATAGAAGGCCTGTAATATGTAGCAGATAAAATTCTGCAACTAGTGTGGGGTTTTTAAAATGTTTTGGCTGAAAGCAAGAACATACGTTATTTTTGTTCAAATACTCTTCATTTCTGTTTATCTAATATACAGCACTAAAATCCTTGCCAAGTTCTACTTACGTATCTGTATCCAGGGAGAAGTAGTCATAGAGCTTAACTATTCGGGGGTGATCCAGTTCTTTGTGTATTCTATACTCTCTGCAGGCATGTCTAAAAGAAGATGGATACATTAATCTTCTACAATCAATGAAATGCTATTAAGCTTAACATATGAAGCATAAGTAATTAATATTTACTTGTGGTAGTTTTCTTTCTTTTCATCCCTCCAGCTTTTGTTAAGCTGGTGAATCTTCACAGCAGCATATCTTTGTTCATAAAGATCAAAAGCCTAAAAAAGAAATCCATGAATATGGTGAAGTTATAACCAAAGGTGATAAAAATAACACCCAATAGAGTGAGGAAAAAAGCTGGCATGTAATTCACAGGTCTATTGACAAGGCTACTGTCATGCTACCTGCCCTCCACAGGTTAATCCAAGTCTGGTCAACCCATTACAATCCTTCTGCTTAATTAGATCCCCTCTCGTCTCCCCCAAATTAAATGTACATGGCTCAAAAATTAGATTTATCAGAGTTAACAAACTCTTACCTTGTATACTTCACTGAAGCCACCTCGGCCAAGTAAATGGAGTAACAAATACCGTTCATTCAATGTGGGGTGATCTTTAAATCTTGAAAGAAAAAAAAAATGGTTTATTCTATTCAAGGTATACAAGTAGCATCTAAAAGGTAAACTTCTTAGTATTACTCATCAAATAAAGTTTTCTTTTTAGAAACAACACATAATATGCTGAGCAACATTACCCTACAAGAAATCTTATGACACAACTGTACAACATGACCAATTTCAGTACCCTTTGATTATTTAGTTTATACATACTATCACAACACTGTCATCAAAACATCAATCCTGGCAAACATTGTTATTTTTCTCCTTTTTTTTTTTTTTTTTTGAGGATAAGAAAAGTGTGCTTAAATTTAAACATGTGATACATGGATCTCTTTGTTGTGCCAAATTTTAGAGAAGATTCACACTTCAACTTTCTGGAACAGACAACAGGGACATTTTTCCAATTTCACACAAAACATGACCAGATATGTTATATATTACCGCTTTTTTAAAAATGATTTTATATAACACTAAGAAGTTAAATCAGAAACAGCAACATGGAGAAAACACAAGAATGAAATGACTATCTGCTCACACTAAGCAAAAGCAAAGTGAAAACACTTCTTCCAAATACAAAATGATGCTGCTGATCCAAGAAAAAGGACCACAGTCCCTCTTCTAAAATATTAGAGGAAGGGATCCAATCAGAGGGAAGGGATCTGAATATTCATCACATTCTTATTACAACAATGAGACAAAGAAAGAATCTAAGGCAAGCTGCCATTAATATTCCATAGAAAACTTTAAATAAGAGTTTAGGGCAAGTCTGCCAATATCTCATCCCACCCTTTCATGTTCTCTACAGTTTTGTAAGTATGGTCATAGGTAGTCAAAGATTTGAGAGAAGATGCATACTCTTGCTTACTGTGCCCCTTTTAGAAACAAAACTTTCCTTTTCATTCACTATAAAGATACATATTTCAATGTTAAATGTTTTTCTAAAGAAACCATAAACAATAATTAATGTATTTGGTGTAGAAGAAAAACAAATTTAGAAGCATGATGTCATGTGACCAGCAGCCCAATTCTTTTTTTATGGTCTTTCTACTACATGTGTACCTCTAGTAGGCCAATCTTGTGAATGCTGCCACCTTCCCTCTCCTCACAGCTTTTGCTCCTCTGTGTGGCTCTCCATGGCTCAGAACCTGCACCCCAACATCACATGGGCTCCAAAGCCACACAGGGAAGCCTTAACCCGAGCTCTCAACTTCCCATTATTCCAGTGCAGCTGCAGACATACAAGTTTACCACTGGTAGATGGACTTGTTGCTAGAACAAGGAAATGGGCTTAGCTTTACACCACAGCTGGAAGGAAAAATCCCAACAGGATTTCAGGATTTGAGCCAGAATCCAGCAGCTGCTTTGGCTGAGAACTGTCTCCCTTACCAAACAGCCACATCACCAAGACATGTTAGGAAAGACAGCAGAGGCTACAGACCTAAATTATTTCTCCATTGCTTCTCTCTTCTACATGATGACAATAAGATGGTCACTTGGTAAATACCTGTCTAAACTCCCACAAATACATGAACACAGTTTAAAGCTTTTCATTTTGTACCATAAACTGTGTTAGCATTGACTGTAGATGACAAGTAGTGAAGCTGCACTATTCTGCTTGTACATGTTCTGTAACTGTTTTCAACTGTGACTGTAATTTGGATCTTCTTTGCCCCACATATGCAGTATTTTTTGTAGTCAAAGCCTGTCATTTTTCTATGCCATTTATTCCTTATTGAAATATCCTTTTTTAAAAAAAACCCTATACCTGTTCTAGCGCAAACACTGAAGATTTAAAAAGGTTGTCTGCTTTGTTTATTTGCTGCAGGACATTTATTTAAAAATAATATTGTATATTTTTATTTTAAAACATTTTTTTAAAAGAAAACACTCTGCCATCAATATGTAAGCATCAACACCTATTATTCTTCATATCCAAAACACAAAACAATTTAGCTATCAATTAGCACTAAAGCCACATGGTAAAAAAAATTTCTGTATTACTGAATGGTAGGTACCATCAGAACAGTAAGGAAAAATTTCACGTCTTTTTCTTTTAATATTTAAAAGCCTTAGTGTATGCATAATTCTATTGTATCTAAAAAGTAAAAAATTAAAATCCTGAAGGCTCAAGGCTACTGTTTCATAAACATCTCCTAGTGGAGAAAGTGAGAAGTCCAATCCCATCATGTCTTTTCCCCCTTGCTCATTCCACCCTAGCACCACCCTCTCTCCTCATGGCAGTATAAATATTTTTGCAACTGAATTAGAGCAGAATTGCAAAAGAATTAGACCAGAAAACTGAT
Organism: Aegithalos caudatus; assembly: GCA_013389925.1. NCBI lineage: Eukaryota > Metazoa > Chordata > Aves > Passeriformes > Aegithalidae > Aegithalos > Aegithalos caudatus. Next base: position 202,269 of record WEIU01013736.1, read on the forward strand.
CCTAGATTAAAATTAATCCAGAAAAATAAACCACAGGACCTAGTTTTAATTTGGATCCATTTCCAGCATTGGTTCAATAAAGAAATGCCACAGCAAGCACGTGAAGTAAAACAGGGCTCAGTCGCCAGGGAGAGGCAGAACCAGTTCCTTTCAAGCAACAGTGCCAGCTGAAAGTGCTGGTGAAACTGCAGTGTCTGTATTTGTCATCATGGAAAACAGACTTAATTCTCTAAGTTACGTAATTATTACTTTCAAAACTACCCACTAACAGTTATGTAGCAATTTAACACCTGATACACTGTCATTCAAGGTGAAATACAAAGTAACAAGATAATATGGCTTTTTCCGGCTGGGTACCCATACCTAGTAGGGAGAAAATCAGGGCCATAAACACAAAACTGATGTTAAGTGCAGCACAAAATTGCTGCTGGTGCATCAAACCTCCCTGCCATGTTTTTGCATTATTATCAACAAAGTGAACTGCATTAAGTTATCTCACAAGTGGTTTTCTTAGCTTAGTAATATGGCCTAGCAAGTTTCAGTTCTTCACTGTAAGCTGTGTAGGTTATATTCTTGCATATTCAACAAAAACATTAATAAATTTACCAAATTGTAAGAAATTTTAGCTAACTTTAAATAAATTGGTGTTTAAAATACATATATAAACACAGAAAACCAAAAAGAAATTATGAACAAGTCTCTTCTATATGTAAAATTTGGTATTAGAGAATTACTTTAAAAACAGACATGCAAAATTAAGACAGTGAAGACTTACTGTGAATTATCTTCATTATTTATTCTTTTCAATTCTCTTATGTGAAGATTCCTAACTCTTTCCAAACGTTCAAGTTCAGCTTGTATTTCAGCTTCCTCCTGCAAATGAAAAGAAGGAAATAAAAAAGCTCATTTACTTCCCATTTGAAAAGGGTATTTTTACCCCTGCATCAATACTAGTGGTGATGGAGGAACATTACATTTCAAAACCCTGCTGAACTAGAAGAAAGCACTGCTTTCCTCTAAAAGCCAGAAAAATTCAGAAAGATAAGGCAAAAGCCTGTTTCAAGAAATTTTTCTGTTCATGAACCCACAGGTAATGGGATGTTCATGGTTTTGTTCTGCACTGTAGGGATGCTATTTGAAATGAGAGGCAGCTGGGTTTTGTACCACAGCCAAGGAGATAAATTATCTGGGAAGCGGTCTGAAATTGATGTACAAAAAAAGAAAAACCTGAGATATGGGCAATTATAGATTCTGTACAAACCGACAGATTAAGCAAAGACATGTAAAGTATTTTAAGGATGAAGTGCAAATAAAGTAAAAGAATCAAAGAGCACATCATTACAGCAGAAACAGTCTTAAGGTGCTGATACAAGACACCAAAACCAATCTAATTTGAAAAGATTTTTCCATTTGTATCTTGTTAAAATTACAGATGAAGAAGGGGAATTGCATAAGATTTTAAGCGCAACTTCAAAAGAAGCAAGTCAGGTAGGAGCACATACCTTAACTAATTTCAGCATTTAATTTTATCTCATCTTTATTCTATGCATTAGAAACAATGAAATAATTATTTATTCAGGTACTCTAAAATCATAAAGATTTCATGATGCCTAATTTGTGGAAACTTATGTGTCTGTACTCAAACTGAGAAATATACTCATTGAAAGACACTGCAGACAGGGTTATATCAATTTCAGAGTTAGTGCCTCTGGAACTTGAAAATTTGAAGAAAGGGGAGACTAAACTAGTCCAGATCCAAAAGCTCATAATTATAGAATTATTTTAGCTGAAAAGGAAAAAGGCCTGGCATCTGATACATATTTTTTTAGTAGCAGCACCCATCATCACCTCTTGTTATTTTGGCACAGCCTTTTGCACAGCCACATGGTATATCAAACTGGAATACTAATCAATCTTTTCTTTAAGAGGAAAAAAAAAAAGCAGAAGAAAGAAAAGAAAAAAAGAAACTAGCATCACAAAAAAATACTTTTTTTTTTTTTTTTTTTAAAAAAGGGAGATCAGTTCTCCAATCCAATTTATTCTCTGTATAACCTGGTGATGCTGGTAAAAGTAACAGGGCAACAAGCCATGGCACAAGGGAATGGGAGGCACAAGTCAGCAAGGAAGAGAGAAAATGCCATAATGATATAGTATTTTGATAAACCTGTATCCTGAAGCAACAACTGTATTTGTATGATCTAAAACCCATATGAAATGACCACAAATCCAGTGACTTGAGGAGTCTGGACTAGGTGATTTCAGTGGATATCTTGAAACCATCCCTACAAATGATGGAAAAAATCTTCTCATCCCAAAACAAGTCATGAAACGAACCTCCATGGAGGAAATGAAAACCAAATTCCTAATAATTTAAAAGCTGGACTAAATAGCACTGATGTGCTGGCAAATCTGGGTGGACCATTTATTTTTCCTAAGATACAATGTCAAGAATTGGGTGTTTTCCTGTTTATATAATATTAAACTCTTTTTTTTTTTTCTATATTTAGACATATCCCTGCAGTTCTCTGTTAAACACCCTGAAATGATAGGCAGTTCCTCATAACCCAGTAGTCCTTTATAAAGAATTTTAGTCCTCCTCCCCTCACAAAAGGCCACACACTTATACACACAATTGTCTATGTTCTTCCCAAAAGCTAACAAAAAAAAAAATCCATCAGTTATGCTTCTTTTGGACCTTTTTGTTCATATATTATGCAATTCAGTGGTTCTCAAAATGTGGTTCATAGGCCAATGTTAGTCCAAAGAGAACTGGCTGGTTGCATTGTTTCCAGCTGTTATTTAGGACACTCAGGCTGTGAATACCTTTAAGCAAGAATGAACCAGCTTAGCTGCCTCAGGTCACTGCTACATAAAAGGAAGTGAGAAAACAAGAGCCCCTCTCCAGGACCAAAGCAACTAGCTGGAAAAGAATTTCCTGGGTAGCAGTAGGAAAAGAAAACTGGTGGTGGCAGCATGTACAGGGCACCAAAAATAAGAGCACCAGGAAAGCATATCAAGAGTGAAATGGAAGAGGAGCAGTCAGCAAAACAGCATATGCTGAAGGAATGAGGGAAAAAATAATTTAAATAGCAAAGAAGCACAGGGAAGAAATACAGCCATGCAAAATGAAGGTAACAAAATTGGTTTTAGTTAATGACAAAATCCATATCACACATAATAATAATTATAATGTAAGAATGTATTTTTATTATTTTTTCAGATATATGAAAGTATGATTTGCTAAGAATAACATTTGTTTCCCCCCTGGCATTTAGTCAAGGAATTTCCATCTTTTGCAAAGTACTCCAGCACTGATGCTCAAGGTGAAACCAAAATTCTGGTATTAAATAATCCTGTAACCATTTATTTCATCTATCAATTGAAATTCTCATTAGACTTCCATAAAGTTAAAGCATGAAAAAAAAAAAAACCCTACAGAATTTCCTAACAGAATTTCATGTGAAGCTGGAGCTTCTAAACCATTAACAATGAAGAACAATGTGGGCAGTCTACTTCACTAGTGCCAGCAAATTATATGCAGATTTCCTACTACAGATTCAGGTACTTTTCTGTCATATTCTTTACAAACAGCTGCAGCTTTCTCAAGGGGCCCAGTTCAGTTTATTATAGTAGAATTTATAACAAGTGGTTTGTACTTTTGAAGAGAACAGGCCTGAAACAGACTCTTGCAACATTTCAGGGGGAAAAACACTATAACCTGTTTGGATTTAATAACTCAGGAACTACTTCCCAGCACATAAAAGTCCTTTTCTTTCACTCTTGTTGAGGTATTTCTATCTGCATCAACTGCCATTCCATTTTACATGTTATTCCTCAAAACCTTTGCTTGAATGAGCAATAGTTTCTTCATACAATAATCATCTCACTACACAGATCTATTAGAATGATGGGGCTCAAGAAAAAGGTTTTTTCTAAAGTCAAAGACTATAGTAAAATATCTGACTGCAAAAATAATTTAAGACATAGAGAACAGATTTTTCATAAAAGTAGGAAAATTATATTCTCTTGTGATAAGTAATATGATAACTGACAAAAAATGAAGTGAATACAGCAGACAATGAAAATGTTACATTAATTCAGAAGTACAATGCTTGTGAATTGGACATTTTTAAAGGCCAAAAAACAAAAATAAAAAGCTCCCATACCAAACTTGGCTGGCTCACTGAGCTCTGAAACGAGAGCTCAGAAAGTGGAAGGGGAGGGGCAGGACTGGTGAAATCATCACTGTTAGCACTCTTAGTTAAGCATTTTCAGTATTAGGTTTTTTAATCAGACAGCTCTCAACAACTTATTTCTTCATTTTGATAGTACTTATTTTATGGGTTGGGTTGTGATTAAAAAAAACATACCTTTTTGAGATGTCCTAATCGAAGCTTGAAAATTTCTTCCTGTTCATGGTACTCTGCTAGAGTCAAACTGAAAAATGAAAGAATCATGTAATTATAGCTTTTACGTTGTGGCAAACAAAACAATAGCATTTTTACTTAAAAACTACAGTATATCCAGTATCTTGCTGTTTACTGCCACTAGAAGTACTAGAAGCACATTTTTGAACCATCTGAACATCTTGGAATTGTCATTTCAGGGTCAAAACATACTTAGAGAATGCCTATATTTGGCATTCTGCAATATTAACTGCCTCTCCTACTTGAACCATTTCGATTCTTCCAGAGAGCCTGTTAATTACCTACGTGCATCTGGAATCATATCACCATCCCAGATTTTAGCTGATGCTACTCCACTGCTTGGTGCTCAACTCTAACACATGCAGAAATTAGACAAGAATGGTAACACTGGATTTCTGAGCTGTGATTTACAGACGGCAGTGCAAAGCCATACATTTCATGTTCATTAGCACTACATTTTGCATGAAACCACAAATTCAGCTTTGAATTCACATGTGACTCTCCTGCTTGTTTTCTCTTCGCATCTTCCTTTCCTCAGCAATTTCTGGCTACAAATAATTCAGTGGTCCCTCACTGTCTACAGACTTGCTCAGACAAAGTCAGTTACCATGCAGAGAATCTGGGCTGTTTGCACAGATTAGTAACTAAGAAACCTGCAGACTGACTGCATGCGGCATCCATCTGATGAACAAAAAAGAAAAACATCCAAGAAATAAACCCAAGAGACTTAAGTTACAGATAAGAAACCATGCACACATGAGGAAGAGAAACAGGGAATGGGGAAGGAGAAAGAGATATGTCCTCCTTGAAAGGGCTCACACAAATCCCTACATAAGAAATTAAGATTACATTTTTAATTGTTTTGCCTAGACCTAATATTTCTTTCATGATATAAAGCTAAAACTCATAGCGTAATATGTTCTCACAAAGCCCATATTTCTGTGGGTTCAGCTATCAGATGGGAAGATTGTTACCCAAGGTGATTACATGCTCTTTATACTACAAGTCTGACAACTAGAATGTCTTGAGAATCACCAATAGTTTTCCCAGAGATGAAGGACACTAATTCAGGTTTTTCTTACAGCAAACGCCAACTTCAACAAAATTTGCAGAAATCTAATAGACTATAAGACTTCCTCCCTTTTAAACTTCAAGTTCACCACAGTTTTCAGAATTCCAACACCTGTGTGTTTATTGCATTTCAAAAGTTACTGATAAAGGAGTGCATCTTTTTCAGATAAAATTTGGTGGTTCTGAAGCTTCCATAGAGCCCTTTGCATTCTTGTTATTATCAATACTGAATTTTGCTGCCCATTTTCTGATTTGACCAGGACAGAAAACTGATTCAACCAAATCTCAGTGAAATTACTGAGGGTGTTTTTGACCACACAATTTAAATTTTCAAGAAATTGGAAAGAGCCTCACAAGGCTGTAGTTATTTCATCAGCCTTCTGGGCCTGTAACATATAGAAAACACTCAGATCAGGCAACAAAAGCACCCATCATCACATTCTGTCAGAAGCTGAGAAGTAAGCAATCATTTCTTTTAAGACATGTCATACAAAGTTACCCTACATCTTTTTTCTTATTGGAATTCAGTGCAGTCTTGTATTACAGTGAGTAGACATCCCCAAACATTCTGAAGGCAATTTGACTCTCCAAGAAAGGCAAAAGGTCTCTTACTACCAGATTTTGGGACGTAACATTTAAATTCCTTTCCTAGCAGAATCTCCTCTGGGTTTAGACAATGTATGCTACATCTTAAAAGAAGAGGCAAATGTGAAATAAAGAGTTAAGAATTAAAGCAAATGTGAAATGGGCTGTACCCACAGCTAGGAAAGCTGGCAACGCACTTGGACTTTGTACAGTCCAAGCAACAGCAAGAAACATAAGGAACAAATGCTCCAATTCCTGCTGTAATACATCTACTAGCAGTATCAAAGAAATCCAGACAATGCTAGACGACTTACAACAATATCCCTGACACTTTTCCAATACTTCTATTAAAACAGCCAACTACTCTAATGTGGATTAAGTTCTCAGTTTAAAAAGACCAATGCCAATGCTTACAAGGTTGAATATTTTCATTCCCAGATTCTTGTCTACAGTATAAATTACAGGTAGTGTATTTCCAGAAGGACACATAGTAAAGTTTGTCTTTCTCAGGAAGAACAGTATTTTAGGTGGCTTTGCAAAGCTGAACCATCAGTAAAACACACTCAAAATACCAAGTTTATGACTTGACCTACTAGAACTTTCAGTGAACACTGAGAGCCCTAAAACCACAAATCCCCTTAAAAACTAACATAATATGGAAAATCTGGTCCTTTTTATAAAACCTGAGGTGTCCACACAGAGTTACAAATTGCATAGAGAGCTCTAGCAAGTACTGCCTTTCAAAAAGTCCTGAAATAGCCCTCTTGAGCACAGAGCACAATTTGGACGTCATATTGAAAACATTAAGATTCAAAGTCACTCTTTCCATGTTTCTATGCTATAACTCAATAAATGATTGTTTTCCATTCTTCTACTTCCTTACAAATCTAACTCTATTAGAAGCACAGCATGTTTCACAGCAATCTAAAACTGTCATTACTGGCCACCACATTTCAGATAAAGGCATATAAAATACAGAGCTGTACACAGATATAGTCACTTTGGATTTTGTTAATTTCATTTACTTCTGAAAAACAAAACTTTATTCTCTCATACTTGGAAGCACTTTTTTTTTAGGAGTTTATTAGTTTTTATCTAAAAATACAGTGTACTTTGTATTAAAATCACACACAACAAACAGCAGTAAGCCAATAACAGTGTCTGTTTTCTGGCTGTAGGCCTCCAGCCCACTGCACAGTCTGAAAACATCCTACCAGCCAGACTGTTCCCATTAGCCCATCACTTTCTGCCTTCCTCCACTCACCACACCTTTTGCAGGGCAGTGGCACGCTGGAGGCACCTTTTGAAAACAGAATCACAGAATCACACAATCTCTGGCTTGGAAAGGTTAAAGATGACCTAGACCCAACCCTCCTGTCACGGACACAGATGCCCCCTACTAGATCTGGTTGCTCAGAGCACCATCCAAGGCACCTACAAGACACCAGTCTCCTGCAGAAGGGGTTGCTCCTCTATCACCTGAGACACACAGGTCTCATCAGACGTGGAGGGAGAAAGGTTGAGGAGCACCGGGCAGGAAGGCAAGCAGAAACAAGGCTGCTGTCATCTTAAGCTAGTCAGGCCTGGGGGCTAATGGATAGTCAGGCCTGGGGCTAATCTGAGGAGCACTGGGCAAGAAGGGCAGCTGGAAACAGGTTGTATGAACTGACATGGCAACAGTCTGGTCCTGATCATGATCTTTTCTGCACAAAATTACTGTAGAATAAATGCTGTATTTTTTTTTAACTGTCTGTAGCCAAATAAACTCTGAAACACATGCAATAAATTCCTGAAATTCCCCAAAATGCACTGGACATATTCTGTGTATGTAGCATAATTCTCCTGTGACACATAGGGCCACATTGTGCCACTCTTACTTGTTTCTGGAAGAAAGTATACATAGCTTTCCTGAAAGACCTGATTACCACCAATTTTTTTATTTTTTTTAATTAGAAAGATCTTTCAGAGGCTCATGTTTTCACCACCAGATTTCACAGGTTTTGACACAATATACAAATGTAGACATAACCAGTCTTCTTTTCACTTCTTCCTCACAAGTGCAGACAAAAACTTGCACAATCAAAATTCTTTTACTAGTGGGTACAGACAAGACAAACACCCCAAATTAGCCATGTGTTTTCTGGTTTTCACCATGACCAAGCCAGGTATGTTTACAAGCATCTCTCTTCCCACCTCTGCCCCACTGGAAATCATCCTGGATACATACACACAGCAGAAGGCAGCCATGCTCCAAAACAGCCAATATACACATCCAATACAAACTTTCTGGCTACAGTTTCTGAAACACTTCTCTTCTGGTCCAAGCTTAACCTCACTCCAGTTCCCCAAACCTCTACAAGGACGAACAAACTTCAACCAAGTCAAAACCTTTCATGACGTCTTTTCACCCATTGTTTCCATGTTTGCCTTAGAAACAGACTGCCTCAGGAAAGGAGCTGTCTTTACTGTCCAGTAAAGCCCAGACACATTGTTGGCACTGCAGCCTGAAAAAGTTCCTGAAAATATTTTTATTTGTTCCATACAGAACAGAATGCTCCTGCTAAATGATGCATTTGTTCAGCCACAGTAACAAACCCTGCCAGCTCTCTCTGCTCTCCTAGTCCCAACTGCATGCAGGGACAAGGACACAGGCTACCATGGAGGAACTGGGAAGCATTTGAGGTGACAGGGAACTGAAAACAACTCAAATGGCTGAAGCTGCAGAGGAAGGATTCCACCACCTAAATCAAATAAAACATTGCTCCTAGAAGTAATTGTATCATGAAATAAGAGCTGCTTCCAAAAGGTGGGAACTTGCATTATAATCTTAGAGAATCCTCTCTCATGTTTCCAAAGAATTTGGAAGACAGTTTTCAAACAGGCTTTTTTCAAGGCTAAGAAGGCAACCTCTACTTCAAATAAATATTTTTTCTTTAAATACATTTACATTTATTTCTTTCATGGAAGACTAATAAAATTACTTTGTTCAGCAGGAAAAAAAACCTCTCAAAATTGAAACTACTTTTTAGTTTTGGCTTAGGCCACAAAAAGGAGAAGAATGATGGAAAACCCGGACAGTGTTTAGACTCACGTGTTCCATGTTACTTAAAGAACCAAGCCACTATTCACTCACAAGACACTGTAAACCTGGCTACCTTTGTACCAATAACTTCAGAGCAAAAATTCTGGTTTTACATTCCTATCAGACACCACCACCAGCTTAGTACACTCAGTTAAACTAGAACAATGCCCTTATTAAGAATGCCTCAGGCAACACCTTCAGTCTGTTTAGTTGACACCTGTTTGCAGGAAAAGCTTCAATACTCCTGATGGTTACAAAGCTATAGATAATTTTGTCTTGTCACTACCAGAAGCTGGAGATGTTTTTTAAAGCAAAGAATAGTGGTAAAGACACCTCTTGGTAAGAATCCCTAGCAAGTCATTTGTATGTTTAAAATAAACCTGTTTGATCACTTGCGTGTATGTTGTATTAATTCACTATGGATTAGTTCATTAATCTCAAGCAGCTCTGCATTTCCTCATGCCTCATATAAACAGAATCTTTTCCATTTGACTATACTAATTAAGATCATTACTGTCAAAGTAACGCAGAAACAGTGATAAGCAATGTCATAGGAGAGAATCACATAGAACACATGACAAATTTAATCTAAAATGGAAGTGCGTAATTAACGTTTTACCAAGATACACAAAACAATTAATACTGTACTTGGAAGCAGAAAGGAGTCAATACACAATACTACAATACAAAGTCATAATAAATCCTAAATACAAAACCCCCCTTTCGAGTAAAGGCCAAAGAGTATAATGTGGCTGAATGATTCTGTGATCTCAGGATGCATTACAGATCTCCACAAAGATCTGAAACAACATTTATAAGCTTACGATACAGGCAAGTAATCTCATATCTAGATTATATAACAATAAAACTACAATACTTAAATGCAAAAGAGTTTTGATTCAATAGCTGCTTACATTTTTGCTAGCACTAGATACAAAAGGACAATTTTGATTGCTCTCCTGGCAATTCCATCAAAAGCAAGCATTTTCATGTGTCATTTAACATGTAACTGGTTAAGCCAGATGAAATGAAAATTTGCAGTCTTTAGTAAATTGGGAATTATTTAACACCATGTAACACCAGAAAATATTCCAAAATTAATTACCAGGAGTTAATCTTGTCCTACTTAAAAATTAGAACATGCCTGTATTTTTTCCTCAATTTATATTTTATCATCTCTCAAAGCAGCAATAAGATTATGGGAGTATAACTACCCAAAAGTTTGCAAATAAAAATTCCTGTAAATTTTCAGGTATTTTCCATTACTTAAATATTACTTTTAATAACAGGAGGGATTTCATTCAATCACACAGCAGTATTATTTTTAACACAACAGCAATATTTACTGTACTATTCTGAAGTATTGATTATGGTCTAAGAAGAAACACAGGCCCTAAGCATTACACTGAAGAGTCACAATGAGCAATGGCTCCTCAGCTCCCTACCAAAACACGAGTAACGCTAACCAAGAGCTGCTTACATTGCCAGCCTTACTACTGTATTTTCAGGGTATTTTTGTCACAGTAAAACAACTTCACAATGTGAATTTTAAGAATGATGCATTATGCAAAACACATGCAGCTGTCTTCCAAGGGCTGGTCCAAATGTATTTGTTTAGCAGATCTAACCAGAGCAATTTATATACACTCCATCACCAGAGGTATGAATTACTGCCTCCACACGTGAGAGGTGACAAGTGAACATGCAGGTAGCTTACTTCTCCAAAGTTACACAGATTAATTTGCTACTCTTTTTAAGCCTAATTATTTACTTTTTACTTAAAAATAAACTAGGAAGATACACTATCAGCTGCAGCCTCTTAGAATAATGGGCAGTACCTACTATCTTGAAGCAGCAATTTCATAAAATATTCAAATTAAATGTCAAGAACACATCTTTGTGTGCCTTGAATTACACCCTTTCTGTCTGCAGGAAAAAAATGTCCCCAGAATAAAGAGAGCTCTTTAATAACTTTCAATTTTTATGTTTCAATGATAAAAAATTACAACACTGTCAGTATGTGAAATGGGATCAGTAACTTCTGACAGTTGGTCTCAAGATGGACTCAGAAGAAGGGAAAAGATATTTCCATTTGTTTTAAGACATGTCTTCAAATACTAAAGGCTGAAAAATGTTGGGGTTTTTTTTGTCAAATAAATACTGCTATATGGAAAAAAAAAATCTCCAACTAAAAGAGAGGCTCTTAAACCAATGTGGATGAAGTTCAGTCAGTATCAGTGACATCACAAGACCAAGAAGCCAGGATAAGGACACTTCTACATCAGGACAACATATGGAACATTGCCTATCCCCAGAATGGGCCCTTCTCTGGTGACTTTACCAAAAATAAATTGTCCACAACTTCATAGACAGTGCAATTGTACAACAACTTCATAGACAGTGGTGCAAATTTCCCTAACATCAGCAAGTACTTAGTGAGACTATAGCTGCTGAATATACCGAGTGTCTTTTTATGCTGTTATTTGAATAGAACATACACAGACAATATCTGAGAATTTATGTAAAAGACTGATTGAAATGTTAAACTTACAGCTGTGGTAAATTGGGTCTAACAAAGGGATCGTTTTCTGCTCCATTCACAGCTTTATTTTTCCTCTGCTTGGGTTCAGAATTGGCAGATGGTGCCTGAGAATTATTTGTAGTTGGAGGCTTTCGCTTGGCCAGGAGCTTTCTTTGCCTTTCAATGTCTTCCCTTTGTTGATTCACCCACTCTTGCTGCCTGTAAACCCCAAAAAAAGCTTTATTAAAGTTTCATCAATTTGCATTTTTTCAAGAACTATCTTTTTAACTGATAAGGCATTTAGAAATTTAAAAAAAACGAACTGTACATGTGAAAATGCTTCCTAGGAGAATGAACACCAGTGTTCTTCATAAAGTGGAAAAATTTTGCTAAAGTTATGGCACAATTTACTTTTAAAATATATGGTGGTTTCAGGGGGAATTGTTTGTTTTCTGTTGTTCTTTTGGGGTTTTGTGGGTTTTTTGCTTTGTTTTTGACAGTGTTATGCATGACTTCTGCACTAGAAAAAAAGAAAAAAAAAATCTGAGCTGGTGGATACCTTATTTTATACTATAAAAACCACCCGGACAGCATCAACAGAGAGAATCTTATTTTTATAGGCCAAATACTGAATTTGATCTGGCCATTCCCAAATAAATCATCAGTATGGTTGTATAGCAAACAATTACAGCTTTTAAGCAGAACACATCTACAGACTGCTCTTAAGACTGTCTAGAAAAACAGTGCCCCAGGCAATCCCATAATGCTAAGACTAAATAGTGCCCTCCAAAAACTAAAATCTTGGTGAATTACTTTTTGAAATATATGTATTCTTCTATCTATATATCTATCTTGTATCTCCAATGAATGTGACTCACTACCAAAGAACTCCTTTGGAAGCCCTGTAGAATTATTTTACCACCATCTCTGAGAGTCTTGCAGAGCCCTTTGCCTTGGCCCCATCTCTGCTGAAACACCTGCTATGGCAGCTCTTTTCCAGGTGGTTGCTCTCCCCCATTCACTTGCACCAGACCCTATCTGAGGCTGCCAGATTTGTCATGGCTCCTTTCACAGCACTCAGGAGCAGGATGCCAGAAAAAGCTGCTGCCATGAGGATGTGCAGGCAGCAACTATGTGACCATGAGAACTTCACAGACCTCATCTGTCCCAAAGACCACCAGTGATACATGGTTAACTTCCTGAAAAATCACTGATTTACCTTTATAGTTCTATCAGCTGAGTTGGATAACTATGTGCTGGTTATTTACCATATTCATGCTTTTCTAAAGATAACGAAGTGAAGACCAAACTGTTTTTAAAGACATGCAACCTTAGCGATCCCTCAACTATAAATGGAGTTCTATACTTATTCTCAGTCTTCAAAAGGCAAAGCAAAATACAACATATGAGAAGTTCAATCCTAGAACATTAGTAATTAAAAAGTCCACTAGAGGGAAGTAACAATTAGTGAGAATTTTAAGAAAATCACATTGACTAACTTCACAAGATTCTGAAATGCAAAGCCATCTGTCCACTGTTCAGTAAATGAAGCACCATGACGAACTGTTGTAAAATGCCCCAGGCGTAATCTGTCTTGCATGCTCTTCTCTCTGCTTGCCAGCTTCTCCTGTGTGCTCTAAGAAAACAATAAAAAAATTTCGTATTTAGTAACACTAAAGTGTTCAAAAAGTCAATAAAACACTCAGGAGGTTTTTTCCTCCAACAGCCTTTTAAGGCAGGGGAAAGAGGGAGTAAACAAAAATGTTTGCAGTATTTACCCCATTTATTCTAATTTCTACAGAACTCAAGCATCTGCAGTTGACAGAACCAGCACTAGAGGACCATTTATGCACCAAAAGAATCCCCTGAGTGTGGCTCAGTTTTCCTATAGAGTTTGCTGTTCTTCATCATAAAAAACCACTTTATTTAGAGTATCAGCATCATAGAAGATATAATAAAGATTCTATCTACATGTCTACTACAACAAATGAGCCAGCTCAAGTATCATAAAGCACTTCCTACACTTAGCCTGGAAACTTCCTTGACAGAGCATCTATGTTACCACTTGTACCAAGGTGACTGGGGGCAGGGACCTCTGTGTGGCAATGCACTGTGGGCAGACTAACTGCAATCAGATATTTACTTGCAGTGACAGGAGCAGATGCCATTCTTAGAACCAGCACTGCTACCACAAGCATCCTTGGGATGTGACAACCAACCAAGTCTGCCAGGTCTCCCTCAGAAAAGAAAGAGCACTATGAACACCTAATGCAAGGAAACCTCTTCAATTGTTACATAATGCCTGCTTCACAAGAAATGTCTGCAGCCCAAAATCACACACACAAAAAGTGAGAAGTTGTCAGAATTAAGGATCTTTTTACAAACAGACTTCTAGACTGAAGAAGGGCCTTTCACAGGAAACATCCCTTGTGGTATTCTCAGTCTGAAGGTAAGTCATGTCAAATAGATCTGATGCATCTTTTCCCTGCATTCCCCTCATGCTGGAACTTAAAAAGATCTGCAATAATTTATTCATGACATGCTAGTGAGAAAACTCTCCTGAATCCTCCAATGGCTCGCTTTGTGCACGTGTGTATGACAGCAGGATCCAGCAGCTAGCACTAGGGAAGGCATTGGGGCTGTTTAAGATAAAACTTTTTTGTACCTTAGCGACATGACTTGCTATTAACTTTCTTAGATTTTTTAAAAATTAGGCTATTTTAAAGAAGAGGGAGAGAAACAGGGTACCCTTGCCTTCTAATAAATTGCTACTAGTTTAAATATAATTGGTGTGAAATTTCAAAAAAATAATTCTTTCATTAATAGCAATATGAAGGCAGTCATCTTCATTTCCTTTTTTCCATTAATTCTGAGATACCATGGCATTTTATCATTTTACATCAAAAATTACCTTAGCCACTTGTCTCACAGAGATATTATCTATCTTAAATTTAAAAAAAAAAAAGGTAAAAAGTTCTTTTATCCACTGTGATCTTACAATTTGTCCAGAAAATATGCCATATGCTAAATTCATAATTTCTATGCTTTGCTATTTTGAATTACTTACAATGGGTAAATCCTTAAATTTAAAAAAAAAAAAGGTACATTTTCCACCATCTGGAAAAGGCTAAACATTTTATTTAACTTATTCAGGGTTATAAAAATTCTGCCAGATAGAGACCATGGATACAAAGTTTCAATCTCAAGTGACTAATACAGAAATGCTGAAGTGAAAATGAAGGAATCATAATGGAGTTTTACTGCAATCTCCCAGCTTTTATCACAAGGATTTTAAGAGCAGTACACTTACCTTTTCAATTAGAAGCTTCTTGCTCATTGAAATACATTTGTTTAACCTTTCTTTGTATTTTTCAAGTAGTTTTTGTTGTTCATCTATTTGTCTTCTAAGATCACAATTAGCCTGATAAATATATACAAAATATGAAGAGATAAATTGAAACACTGTTTTTTAAATCAGCTGTCACAGAAAATAAATACATCTACTTTCACATGACTAAAGTAAGGAACACACATGCATAAACACATCTATTTATCTAAATAAAAATTTCATTTCACATATCTATCCCTATCTATACAAGGATGCCTTGCTTTATTATTTCCTTTACATTGTCCTGTATTACAGAGCATTCAGCATGAGAACACATAAAAGCTCTGTACCAATCTCATGTTCAGCTCTCCACTCAGGGCTCCACTTATATTCAAAATGGAAATTTAAATTTTAGCATAAGATCTTTATATATGATTTCTTAAGTCATGTGAATCCTAACATCTTCAACTGAAAAGAAAGCAAAAATTTCACCATGATAAAAGTTCCAATGATCTGAGTAGGAAGTTAAAAAAATTCCCTGTGTTCCAATTATATTTAACTTATTACCTTAAAATTCCCACAACGATATTATTTTGATTAAAACAAAACTTCTATGAACAGAATAGTTTAGGGTTGTCTATTCCACACCATTGAACATGTGTCAAAACAATCTACATACACAATTTCATAGCACATGATTGCAGGGGTTAATATTTTTATGTATTGTACATATGTATGCACACATACAAAAACTAAACAGACTACAACTTGTGAATACGGGATTGTTTCATGTTTCATATTTCTGCATATCCCCTCCCCAGTACTTCTTTCAAGAGCATAAGCATGAGGATGTTTTTTTGTAAACAGGTCTTAGAGCACAGTATAGCATAGTTTTCTTATTTAAAGAAGTTATTCATTGCCTGTAATTATTTCTATCACAATCCCTCCATTATGAAAATGCCAACAGTTGTTCCACAGATAATGGCTATTCACAATTAGAACCAAAAGAAACCCCAAAACCACCCCTTAGTTGAATTATAATATGAATTTAAGGAATTAATCAACTGCCTGCAAATGGCATTGGCTTTCTTTGCACCTTCAAAACTCTATAAACATATTTAATCATTAACAAGTTGTAGCACAGAAGCTGAAAAAAACCTTACACATTTCATTAGATAGACTTCTTAGATTTAAGAAAAAAATTACAAAAATTAAAATCTTGTTAAACTTTTTAAAAGTAATTTTTTAAAAATCTAAAAAATTGTCCTCATAGTCAGTCTGTTGATCTGCATAAACACCTTTAGCCCACGTCCAACACTTACCCTGAGTAAGTCATCTATACGACCTTCTTTCTTTTCCAAGTCTTGATTTTTATTACTTTCTAGTGCAGCTAATTTCAGCATTGTGAGATCAGTCTAGAAAGAACATTTTGAAATATTTATCATTTCCTTTTACAATTGCAGCATTATTATTCTTAGGCTTGTTAGGAAGAGAAATAAACTACTTTAAAACATTCAACAAGAACAGCAAAACTTATTTTCAGGGTTTGGAAATGTCATGAAAGGTCCTTATTCAAAATCATTTCCCTCTCCATGAGGACAACTATGAACAGTTGGGACAAACCATTAACAGTATTAAAAGATTTCATCACCAACTGAGAAGTTGGTGTTCATAAAAAAGCATAAAAAACAGGGCAAGAATGCAAATGTCAACTAATTGATTTCTCTGTATCAGCCAACAGGTGAAGCAACCTTTTTCTGCCTAATGCGAAAGACAGAACAGATCACGTCAGAAGTGGCAGAGAGAATAAAACAGTTGATTTCAGCTTTTAAAAGTCACGTCAGAATTGTGAGCTGATCATTTTGATTGCCATCTCACCCATCTCATTTTTCTTCTTCAATGTCGGATTTTAAATGCAGCATGACAATGGCAGCTGTCAATTCAAATATTGCCTGAAAAAGCAGCTTCTACTTCTAAAATCACACTACAGCTAAAATCTTGAGCAAAAACCTACCAATGACATGGTCATCTATGCAATTATGAAGTACAAGGCTGGGAGCAGAGCAAGTGCAGAATACAAAACTCATCAGAGATATTTAAATTATGAGCTGCTGAACTTAACAGAAAAATGCTCTGGCAATTTTAAAAAGCAAAGCTTTTTAAAGTCTTGAAGAGTTTAGAAGAAGTTAAAAGACAAAGAAATAAACATAGCTCCTTTTTTTTCCCCCTGCAGTCTAAAGTGATCTACTCAAAAAGTTACCTGAGTAATTTTAATAGATAACTGCTTTGGTTGTGTAAGAGGGTGGTCCCCGAAAGCTAATGAAGTAGGAGAAGGACTATTCTGTCGAACCTGAAAGGCATGAAAGCATAGTATTTTAGATACAGCTGTAATATTTAATTAAGAGCATAGCCTTGGTACAAATCTTAGCAGGAACATCTCAAAGAACAGAGAAACAAGGTATTTTTTTACACAAGCTACTACTTGGAGCTATCAGTATGGCGTTACACACCACTTGCAGTTCAGGAGCAATGCAATATATTCTCTGAGAAAACTGAGATTGTCACTTTTGGGAAACAGACTGAAAGATTTAAGACAATACAAGACTGACATAAGGTGATGCCAGTCTTATAAAGACTTACTTTTCTGATTCTGAGCTTTCACAACTCAAGAATAACGTGAGTTATTTTTGGAGTATTTAGTTCTCGTGGGAGAACCAGAGAGGGGAAGCTAGTGCAGATCAGAACAGAAATCCTGTTAATGAACCTAGTTTGTGTGAATGAGACCTTATTCGAGCCAAATTCCAAAATCTGTATTACACTCCATATTGTTGGCAAGACCAAGAGGATGCCTGAAGTTGAAAGCACATGGAATAAAAGCTGAGGTCTAGCATTAGAGAAAATAAATCTTTTCTGTAACTGGCAAAATTTGTTTGGCCGTTTAGAATAACATGTTGGTATGCTGAGCACTGAAACTGTGCTTATGAGAAGGAAAAAAATTAATTAGCACAACCAACGAAGAATTTTAAAAGCAGATAAGGTATCAATTATTGAAAAAAAAAAACAATTTATGAAAAACTGAGCTTTTAAAGTCCCAGGCTATGGGTCCCAGTTTTCTTACAAGTAATAAAAAACCCTCCCCTTTTTTGTTTGAGGCCTATGAATAGATGTCATTACAACATATTAACATTTATTCAACATTTTATGTAGCTACCTTGTATTTAAAAAGATGTTTATGAAAAAAATGACTCAGTGTCCATAGAAAAATTTAGTTTTAATACTTCATTTGATTTTTTTTCCTGTTGGAAGAATGAACTCTTTGCCAGGACTCGTTCCTTTGAAAACTCTCCCCTTGAATACAGATAATTTTCAGTTTTGCTGTTTTCAGACTATGAAACCATCTCCAGCAGTTGTGAATTCCCAGACTTACAGAAGAAGGAGCGGAATGTGAATTCTGAGGAGAGCGGATTGCAGGAGGTACGCCTCGCACTGGACTCGAGCCGTTCCCACCTTGGTACTGCAGAGCAGACATGGACCTCCAGTTAGTCAGCCTTCTCAAAATACAGTATGCATCTACTGAAGGTACACAGTACTTTCTACAGCTCCTCTGTACACAGAATTTGTACATCAGATTGTATTACTTTTATTAGTGCAGCCTTTAGCTGTTGAAAGAACAGTGTGAAAGACAATGGTTTTTGTATTGTAGTTCAGGCTCCATCAAGAGATGACTGCATCTCTACCTCAAGGTTTAATACTCAGAAGCTTACATAAAGAAAAAATAAGTAACTTCTCAAGAGGCCTGTCCATTACAATCAAAAATGTTGTAGCATCCAAAATAAACTAAAAGGATGTTTTAAAATAAAATTTTAAAACCAAAGTAAATTTTACAAAATTCTTACCTCAAAATAGTCACTAATTTTGTGACCACGTCCCCCAATATTCTTTCCTGTAATAAATACAGAAATACATTAGAATTGCTTGAATAAATTACTTGTGGAGATGTTCTTACATTTTTACCTATAAAATAATTATAGCAAAATCTTACCACTTGTTAATTGATTTTCTTTGATGTGGTAATACATGATGTCCCTATATAGGAAATTAAGGGATTGCCAAAACAAAGGGATTTGCATATTCCATTCATTGAGAAATCAGATATTAAGTCACCCTCAATTCCTAAACCAGTTTAGAGTAGACTTTACAGAAACCTTGGCCCTCTTCTAGATAACAGCAAACTCATCTCTCATCCTACAGATCAAACTTCTAGCTCTGAGTCCCTCCCCTTTTCAAGCACTATCTTAAAAGTATCAAATTAACCAAGCCTACTAACATTATATACTCCAGGAGTTATTATGCCCAAATATTCTGCCCAAGGATTTTGCTAGGTGCCAGTAACAGTGAGGGCATAGAGAATGACAAGTACTTCCAGTCCTCTTAACCTGATTATGAATTGAGAAACTCACAGTGTTAATGAAACACCAGAGAATGAGATTAGAATTTATTTTAAACAGATTGAGACTTCAGGAGAACTGACATGAATTGTATTTGTTCAACAGAAGGACCTGACCCCTATGTGGCATTCTGGAGATTGCACCTATACCTTATCCAATGCACAAATGTTTTCTTCTGTTTGGCCCTAAGATGACCAATAAATCTTAAGATAGGGTTTTTCTCCTGTAGAAGTCAGACAATCTTTTAGGAGACATCCTGGAAATGGACTATTGTTCAAAGCTTTTTACTTTATAGAAAGAAATTCTTGCAATATATTAGGAGATCATTACTCATAGACCCATAAATTCAATTTCCACTTTTTAGCAATGGTTTTCAAGCTTTCCTATTGTTTCAGCCCTGCTGAACTCCCTCTACTACAATATACCTCTGTACTGACACTGCTGCATAATGCTGTGTCGCTAAGAAGTAACACAAAAAAACAGAAACATTTGGCAGCCCTTTTTGTGTCAAGACTTTTAACAAAAAAAAAAGATAAAATAATTTCAAGACTTAGAACAACACACAGACAACTTCTCCAGTAGTTACCCAGTCAGTGCTACTTCCCTCCAGCCAATTCTTTACCTACCCTGTAATTTTGTTGGTGATTTCTGTTCTCATGCTTAATTCTCATATATCACTTTATCAAATTCGCTTTCATGCAGATAAATGAGACAGACTGCATTTATTTTCAGTACAGAAAAATCTATTTGATGTCATGTTACAGAACTCTGCACTGAAAAAATATGTCAAATTATTTTGGCACAGCCAATTATGAATAGATTTACACTGATTTACACCACTTTCCAATTACTTCTGTGCTCTAAACAATCCTTTTCTTCAACATTTATGGATTAAATTACATATTACAAAGTCAATATCCTGGGTATGCAATATACAAGAATTTGATTTCTTGGGTTTTTTTTCCAAAACAATAGGAGTTTTTTGCTGTGCTTCAACTGCACTGTACCACCCCAAGAGGATGCAGTTTCTTAGGCCTCTGCACTGCAGACTCAGTTTTACTGCTGCTGACAGTAAAACAATGATTATAAGACATTGTAATAATGTTTTCTATATTAAAAAGTGCAACAAACTTCCATCATCTCTAATTTCAACACTCATTAGTAACAGGAAGGAGAAGCTACCAGGACAATGAAAATAGGAAATTTCATTCAGGTTCTTTGAACAAAGCAGGTGTCTACAAAGTAACACTTAGGAAGAAATTAATTTTAATCAAAAAAACATGATTCTTCTACTAATAGTATGCTGCATCACGAAGACTTCCAGATACAGAGCCCATAGCTTTATATCTGAAGTGGTGTTTTCTAGCTCTATTAGAATGAAAAATAAAGCTGATACAGATGTTATCAGAACTATTTCCACTCCCCTTCTGATGATTTTTTTTTCTTGAGGTTAAATTTCCACCAGTCCTCGCCCAAAAGTCACACTTCAGAGAGGAATAACAAAAACTAAACTTTGTAAATATTAAATTAGAAATCAACCTCATCATGATTTCCACACCCCTCTAGACTACTACAATCTTCCACAGAAAAGGAAGAATAAAATTCAATTTTTATATGTACCTGTGAAGCAAGCATCAGATATTGTAGTCAGTAATCCCTTTTTCCCCTTATCTACTGAAAATAAATTCAAACCACAAGGTATTTTGCATGAGAAGAATTGCTGTAATTCTTGCAAAGATTACAGAGTTGTATCATAGCTGTGAGTTACACATGCAGCAGCTCACGATTCTTTTGGGTAATTACCAGTCCAGTTCATGTTTTAGTTGCCCATCCCTCCCAGGGACAAATGGGAGGGTGAGAAGAATACATAATTTATCATCCAAAACGTAACACCCATCTTACGTAAGCGAAAATACAGAATTTTTAAGGCTAACAGTCAAAACTGTGTTACATGCAATCACTACCTAGTCAATTTACATTTTAATTTACCTTGGCTGCTTTCACTCTGAGTGTCTGCTTTTCTTTTTCTTCCTCTGGAAGGTTCTGACTGTTTCTTCTCTGGAGTCTACAAACAACAAAAAGAACATGATGCAACATAAGCTCTATTTATTTGTATTATTGCTGTATTATTGTGAAATAAATTTAAATCCTCATCCATAAAACATGATTTCACAATTCAGCAGGGATGCAATTTCAGATCATAGTTAAACTAGGAAACATGATCTTTGGTCAATCAGGTACAAGCAAGAAGAGGTATTTAAGAAAGCGAGAAGTAATTCTTAAATTATTTTCCAAAAAGCAATTCCACATATTAATTGTTAAGCAATTACTCCTTTTCATTCATTCCAGGGTTTATGAACACCCATTTTTGTTTCATTTATGTCTATATTATACCAAAACCTCTGTATTTTAGTGCGAGTGTTTTAAAGCTTGATACTCAAGTGAAATAATCTAATTCTTGATGGTGTTTTCTACACACTGCTGTAGCATAAACTCAAAGTTCTAATGCTTCAGTAGGAAGCCAATATTACATTTTTTCGTAAGTGCAAAAGATATTTCCAAACTAATAAAAACTGTATAGATTTCTAGAATCTGCTGAAAATTAAAAAGAGGAAAAAGTAGAGAGCAAAAATTGCTCAAAATCTTACTATCTATTCACTTTGAAAGTGTTGTCCTCCCCATATACTTTTATCTCAAGGAAAAGGAAGAAAAGCAAATGAAAAAATACAATGTGTTAATATATTTGGAATAAATTTTTCTATACAGTTGCCTAGAAATTACAGTCGCCATGTACAACACAGATATCAAGAAAGGGCTGTGATCAGAAGCATCTCTAAATCATATTTGCTCTCTTTTGATCTGAGGATTCAAACCAGTTCGTCTCCCCAATTTAAGCTGAATAATAAAAGCTGCTCTTGATCAGCATACTGCAGCTCTGTGTGTGTGTGTATTCTTCAGGGTGCTCCATACATAACCAGAGAAAGCCTAGGAAACACTAAATGAACTCTTTTTCCAGTACTATTTTACCAGTAAACCAAAGGTCCTTAATAGCTCAGACTGAATTTGAGATCAGTGACCAGATGCTTCCTTCTCTAATGACAGCATCATCTTATCATTTTATTGTATCTCTCATTTGGTGCTCCAAGTATGCTTTCTTAACACAGCAAATTAAATCAGCATCCAAATTCCAACCATAAGTAAAATAATTTCAAGGACATTTCAATTCCAAAATCTTTGTGTGGATTTGCTCAAATATGAATTGACTACAAATACCCAACAGTATTTATGTTGGTAAGAACCACTTTAGGCTACCTGTGATCCCTAGAAAATTATTAGTCTATAAAAGAACCAGCAGGACAAGAAAGGTCTTCCTTACCTATACCATAGATTTTTTAAGTGTTTTGACTCTGTGTGCAGCTTCATAAAGGTATCTTTGCAAGTTTTACAACTGCAAATGTTGTATTATCAGGCTATAAATTAAGCTTAAATTAAATATATTTTATTTTAAATAAGCACGTCAAACTGATATCTGCATTTTTACAGGGCTATCATATATTAGCGAAGTATACATCACAGACTCCTGGAAATAGTTATCTCAAGACTATTGATTCTAAAAGCAGAAAGCATACCTTAGAAATTTTACTTTAATAATCTGGAATTATTGCCATGTAAATAGATAACATTAGGTTACTTTTCCACAAACTAAATTGAAACTACTTCATCAAGCATTTTCATGTTATTCTTGTTTTCCAGCTTTTAATTTTGCAGTTACGTTTTTACCTACCGTATCAAGGGAAAAAAAAAATTAAAAGCTAGTTAATGACAAAGCATGTAAGATTTCCCCCACCAAAACTAGTTTCCAGCTGCTTTGGCTTGTATCTAAAAACCAGCCATTTAAAGAGGTTTATAGTTTTAAAACTCAAGTAATACATAAATGTCTATTTCCTTAAGCTCTTCTGATTTCTTTTAGTGTTTAATTTAACTTTCCAAACTAGAAAGTACTAGCACACTAATGAGGTTATTAATGAGGTTACTCAACAAGGTCATGTTCCCCTTTTCTAAGCACAAAATTCGCATGATAATGTACAGCACACATCAATCACCAGAAAATGTACTCCAAAATCCTTCCTAATGAATGGAGTCATATGAAGTACAAGAAACTGAAGACTAATGGGGCTGGGGAGCATCTCCCTGATAAATGAAGACTGAAGCTACTTTGGCTACTGCCAAAGTATTTACATATAGCCAAGATTTAGATTAAAATCTTACTATTTCATAAACAAGATAAAATAGTTTTAAGGTTACCCAATGCTAGATTGTAAAGTTATATTGAAGTCACATAGAGCTAGGTGTATTAGCAGAGCCTCATACAATTTGGTCTTGATCCTAGTTTTCCCCTCAACTTTACTGTGCTTCCCCTGAGTCTTCCCTTCACGTTCATAGATTTAATGTGCCACTTCATGATGAAAGCACAGAGCAATGACATGAATGCATCATCAGGGTTTGATCAGAAATTGACACTCTTGCTAGAAATTAATTTCAAAGATTCTGAGATCTGCATATCTACTTTTTTTTCCTCCCAAGACCTATTGTAATACAACAATGCTCTTTCAACCTCCAATGATGGCACTGCTTCCCCAATGAGCAAGTCTTCTTATTTCCACACTACCATCACTATCACTACAAAACCTTCAAGGTGACACTATTAAAACAAACAAAAACCAACACAACAAAACAATCTCACAACCTGTTTGCAATACTAAGATCTACAGCTTACTTTTTATTGTACTTTAGCATATAAGTAACCAGATGTAATTTTATGAACTGTAAAAACTTATTAACATACTTGCTATTAGAATTATAATTTAAGTGAATACAAGTAACAGCTTCTGAAAAAGAGTCAAGAAAATGTTTTTCACTACACAATGTCATTAAGACTCATCATTCACTCTACAATGGAGAACAGTGGAATTTTGTGCAGGGACATTTTCATTCGTTTCTATTTTAGAATACAAGTCTTAGAATAATTAAAAGACAAAATATTATCCTTACCCAGAAGCATGGCTTGAGGTTAAAACACTGCAGAGGCTTTCAAACTCACATGCCTTGGAAAAGCTTTGCCTCTGTATCTCATGTATGGAACTATAAAATAACATTTTCCTACACCGAAAACTTATTACACATATAGTCGGTGTTCTGAGATCACTCAACTACTCATAGACAAGCTTTTCTGTCAAGGAATTGCAATAATGCATCATAACCTTCAGGCTACTGCAGCACATTTCCATTCCCACACCTATATCAGAACTGCATCACTGCCCAGAGTATTTCTAGGAAAAGCCATGAATAAAAACAACAGGCAGACAGAATCTTCCGGTTAAGAAAATAGTCTATGCAGTTGGATGCATAATCCAGCTGGGAAAGGTGAGGGGGAAAAAAAACATAGCAGAGCTTTTGTCAACGAGAAAAACAAATCACACATACAGAACTTTTCTTTATCGGCTTTGGGAACCAATTAAATTCACTTGCTGGCAGCCCAGTAAAAAAGCATCCTGTAGTGACTGAGCAAATGAACAATTAGGCCCCAAAGTAAAGCTCTGACATGTGAAAATACCACCAACAGCACATTCCAAATAACCATCTCTCCAGCATGACACACTGTCACACAGGCTCTAGCCTAGGCTAGCAATCCACTCTTGGTTACAAAGGATATCATCTTATCCATGCAATCTGTGACACACAGAGGCAAAACTATCAGAGGGACTCACCCACCCTGAAATAGGTACATTCTAAG
>WEIU01013741.1:11905-86773 GCA_013389925.1 Aegithalos caudatus
GCAGCGCGGTCATGGCTGGGGCTGGGCCTGTCGGTGTGACAGGGGAGCGCGGCGGGTTTTATCTGCGCTCTGACGGTAGCCCGGCTAAGCATTAATTTGCTTGTGTTTACAGGTGCATTCGACCAAAAGAGCGGATCCTGTTGAACTGCGTAACATTTTTTTGCAGGTAAAAAGAGCTAATGTTGTTTGAGTGTCAGACTTCTCTGTTTTGCCCTCCCAGCAGTTCGCCGTGGTATCAAACGCGTGTGGTGCTGGCGTGACACTTAAAAGTTCACTTTGCAGGCAGTGTATTGAAGGGGCTGTCAGGCATTGAGGAGAAACTGCTGCTGGCACAAATTGTGATAACTATTTCCAAATTATAATATTAAATAAGTTCCTGAACTATTTTCTAATTTTCTATAAAACAAATAATTATAACAAAATACTGTTGTTTTTTTTTTAATACACCTTTGTAGAATTCAAAAACATTCTTCTTCCATGGCTGTATGTTTTTTCCTTGGGATTTATATGTGTTCTTACAAATGGTTGGATCACTGGCACTCTTTCTAGAACTTGAAATTGATTTGTCAGATTTATATATTTTGTAATATTGGCCCTTTCAGGCCCCTAGAATTGACATATATAAATAATAGTATGAAGGTTTCTCCACTCCTGTAGATTCAGTAAAGCATGATCAGAAAGGAAAATCCTTTCAGTCCTAAAACTTTGATGGTAAGGTTTGAATGAGGCACATGGAATAAGAACAAGAGCTGTGTTTTAGGTCCATAATAGGGCCACCAATATTTCAAAATTACTAAAATATCTTTTTTCCCCTAATGTTGAGTGTTAGACAGTGTATTTTAAAAGCTTTTCTCTGTTTAAAAAGAGTATAAAACTAGAGCTGGTACTGTGAGTAATAAACCCTATTATTTAACTATTTATACCTATCTTTTGATTCTACTATACCATTTAAAATTTTCCATAAATGATAAGTAGTCAGACCTTTTTGCCTGAGAGAGAGGAGTTATATCCCAGCTGTAATTTTGGTGGCCTTTTTGTAGCATATTGGATTACACTGTAACATTGCTGGAGTGCAAAAACTTAGAATGCTGGCATCAAACTCTGGAAGCTCAACATTTAGTTTCTAGTATAAAGTACTCCAACACTTTTCATTTTTGATTGACATGGCATTCAGCTTTTGTAGATGAAGATTACAGTAGAGTATGTTAATCAAATTAGCAACATCAAAATATTATTTTTAAAACATATATTAATACAATATAAAAATATGATTCTAGAACATATTTTTCCCACTTTTTTCAAGATACTTTTGCACATTTGAATGAAAAAAGTTAAATGAGAATTCAAAACACTCTATTCAGTTGTAAATCTGAACTCTGTATGATTCTTGATATCCAATCAATAGAAGTTCTTGCCTCTGGAAATAAGCAATTGAAGTTCTTGATAGTGATCATACATAGAACAGTGGAGAGAAAGAACTTTGTACCACTGGATGTTGACATTTTATTTCTGACAGTATTTGTTTTCTTGACCTAAAAAGCAGATAGTCTGTTTTTAAAAATTTTCTTTCGGTCTTCCCCATGTCTGTCTTGTTTTCTTCAAAGAAATGTGCAAGTGAAGTTGTGGGTTGTCTGGTGCTCTGAGGAATGAAAAATAGGAGAGTTCTCTCTCCCTTCTAGTATCTGAGATTTTGCAGTAAAAAAAAAAGCATAGAAAAAGAGTTTGTATTTCTTCTGCATTCTATTCAGTTTGAAACTGTTTGATGCTTAGAAATCAAACTTAGTTGCAGGCTTTAAATCAAAAGAGAATCATTCTTTTCAAGACTAAGTTGTAGAAAGTCTTGTTATGAAGTATTGCAAGTGTTTAGGGGTCAGATATGTTGTACTCTTTGCTGAGATTGCTGGCCTCTTCTGTGAGCTTCAGCTAAAGGTCGTGCATTCCTTCCTAAATTTGGCTTCCCTTGGAAATGGTTAGAAGGGAAGATGTGAGCTCTGGGCTCGTCACCATCCACCTTAATCACAGAGCCTACTTAAATTTCCTTCTGTTTGTGCATGTCTTCTAATGTTATACCTGCCCTCTTGCTGTGCACTTTATGTTCTATCTTAAAGGATATTTAATATGTACCTTTCTCTTCAGAATTTCTGAAGTGAGCTGTCTGCTTCTTCTAACTGTTTTAAACTGTTAAAAAAGATAAAGTTTGATTTGCATTAAAAAGATGTGCTATTTCTCTTAATCCTGTGTAACTATGAAATGCAGGCATTGAGATTTCACATCTGTGCACCATCAAATAAGTTACCTCTTAGGTAACTTTGCTAACGCAGACTTCAGAAACAACCATAAAAGAAAAAAAATTTTGTAACAAATTATCAAAGGATAAAAGAGTTGGGTGGAAAAACAGTTACCAGATTTCTTAGTGAACCTTCATTACTCTTCTTAGATAAGACACAGTCAGCCTTTGGAAAATATCAAATTATTCCTTGCCTGTTGAATTCAAGTGTAACCTGTTCAAGCAAGGTGGAGAAGGAAACAAAAAGAGATTTCCAAAGCATTATTTCTGAAAGTGTGGTGATATCTAGCACCAGCTTGTAAACTGGAGTAGGGGGTTTGTATGTTTGTCTTATGTGATGATGTTTAAAAAAAAAGTCTCATGGAAATTCATCAAGTGCTTTACCTGAGGCAGTCTACAAATGTGTGCTAAGAATTTTGTGTTATAAGGTAACACGGTTCAAGATTGAGAAAAACACAAATTGAATTGTTATGTTGTTGTGTTATGTTTTGTATTCAAATGAGGTTATAATTTAAACTTGGGCTAAAGATTCTTGACTAAGTTATCTGGTGCAGACACAGGAACTAATGTATGTACATCCTTAGCTACTTTGTTGGGCCTTAATTTATTGACTTGCTGCCAAACTCTTCCAAAATGCCATGACCTTCTCATATGGAGCTCAACGTATCTGTCAGTTAATTATTTTTGTCCCAAAATTTTTTAAACAAAACTTTCCCCAAACAGTTTTTATTGTGGAAGGTGTTATTATAAATTATTAGTTATGATAAACTCAGAGAAATTGGTATCTGGAGAAGAAAAGATAATGTTTAGGTTTAGACTGTCTTTGATATGCACTCTGCTGTCAGGCAGTTGACTTCAGTGATTCTTGAGGATATGCTCCATACTCTGCATGTTTGATGGGCCTTCATACATAATACTTTCTTTGGATTTCATGTCTTGTAGCAGAATTGTGCTTCATAAGGCATTTCTGAGTCACTTGTGTGTACAGCTGAGAAGAGAACCTTTCAGAGTTGATTCAAGGAAGCCACATTTGGTTGTGCTGTCATACTGGCAGTAGTGCTGAATTAAGGGATTCCTGTCCACTGCTTTGTGTTCCTGTTTTAGTGGAAATACTCTATCTTAATTCTCCATAACTTCAGTAATCTGGTTTAAAGTGCAGTGTTGCAACCAGCTATCATCACAGCTGTAGGGTGAAAGAGGAAGAGGTGATGAGGTGATGTGAGGGGCTGATATTGTGGAAGAGATACATGAGATGCTGAAGCAAGCACTGTCTGCGTGTGTGAATTTTTCCTTAAAAACATTAATTTCAGGATAAAAATTAATCTGAACATTTATTTCTCACAAAAAGAGAAATAATTTATGTTTTCCAAAATGATTATAGTAAAGGTCAGGAACAATTATTCAGAAGACATCTGCTACTAGAAACTGTAAGAAAATTTAAGTGCTGTGTTTTCAGTGTAGCTGCAAATGGAATGCTATAGCATGGTTGTAATTTTTATAGATTTTTGCAGTTACCTGACAGTTTCTGGAATCTGTAGTTGTCTTCTAATTAGAAGATACCGGTCATTATGTGAACACATCTGTTGTACAGGGAAATCTGAGTGTTGGTAGTATAAAACTAGTACAGTGACAGCTTTAGTTTAATCCAGCCCTTTAATTTCAGAGCAGTTATGTGCAGAGAGTTGTGCACCATTTTGAGTTATGTTCAGTAAAGATACTAATTTGGGCATCACGGATAATTAGCATCTGAATGGATTGATTTTTGTTTGTGTGGCTTTGTTGTGTTTTGGTTTTTTTCACTCTAGTATGCAAGTGTTGAGAAGGATGGTGAGCATTACATGACCCCAGAGGATTTTGTGCAGAAGTACCTCGGACTTCATACGGATCCGCATCACAATCCTAAAACAGTGCAGCTCCTGGCTGGAGTGGCAGATCAAACTAAGGATGGGTGAGAACTTGTTTTCCATTTGAAACCTGTGGCGCATTGTTAAATGCGTGAGTGCATGAGTTTGATAACTTCATTTTCTCAAATACATTATTGAATTTATTACAGTTCAGGCTTATTTAAATGTGAAGTTTTTTTCACAAGTACAGTAGGCTATAAATTTGTGAAAACTGAGAAAAAATTATGGTGTTTAACATGGATTTTTTTTAAAGATAAGGTTTATTTTGATGATATTTTGTTAAATTTTACAAAAGCTGAGGAAGTTGAACAGCAGGTAAGTTAAGTGTAGTATAGTTGCCTTAGAAAAGTTCTCCATATGTCTGCATCCATCATCAGGTACTTTGTAGAGTCTCCAGTACCTGTAATTAAGCACCAGAATATGGAAGAGCTTTCTTATTTCTGTAGTGTGCAATTCAAATCCACCACTGAGGTCTTTTGACAAGTGCTGACTATTAGAAAAGAGAGACAATAGTCACTTTATGAAGGAAGAAGTTGTTTGCCTAATGAAGATCAGGTCACACCACATAAAGCTTTTCCAACTGTGCTTACCAATGCTCCTGCTTGGTTTTAGACAGTTCCCTGAAACCAATTTACAAAATGTCTGCTCTGTTGTGGTAGTGCCCTCTAACTCATTTTTCTTCCAAGGAGCCTTTTCTTTTGCTGTGTGTAGGCTTCTGGTTTGGCCTTGGATTGTAGTAGAAGGCCTGGACATTGTTAAAGTAAAGTGAGAAGGTTAAGATGAATCAGAGAAGAGGTCAAGAATGCTGAAGTGAGTGGTTATATTTTTGAGAAGAAAATGCTGTGAAAATAGTATACAATGCATTTATAAATATGTAAATACAACTTATTTTAAGTTGAAAGCTCCTTAACTTCCTTGGTTACTTAAATTTTGGTTTTTTTTTCCTGCATTCTGCTATAGAACATTTTAGTAGTTTGCTTAGTATCCTGGGCAGCTTGCATAGTATCTATGCTATGAAAATGAAATTTTTTGTATGTGCTTTATGCTTCTCACTCTAAATGACAAATATAGGAGTTCCTGTTTGATGTAATGCTGTATGATTTTTCTTTTCATAAGACTGCAGCACTTTGATAATATATTTGATTATACATATATTTGATAAATCTTAGTAACCTGTCTCTGTTTCCTATACATGGCTGGAGTTTGTTACTTTATTATGGATTAAAGGTAATTTTGTATGTATCTGTTCAAATTACAGTTTAATTGATAAAGTAAACCAACATGCTTAGCATATTGTTTCTCTGAAAGCTGTTGGTTATCTTTTATGGTGTGCATTCCTTCAGAAAATATCTTCCTAAAAGGCTCTTTCTTACAGTAGGAAGTCAGTTTTAATGCTACAAATTTTAGGCATTGTTTTTTGTCACTTTCCCTGTGAATAAGATTTTTTTTTTGTTTGTTTGTTTTTTTGTTTTTGTTTTTTTGTTTTTTTTTTAATCTGGGTAGTATTTCAAGTGAGATAATCAAGTATGGGTAAGCATGCTTTACCACCTTCTTTATAAGTGGAGTACAATTTTTATTTTGCACTGCCATATAGCTCAAAGTGTAGAATGTTTGTGTTTGAATACTCGTCTGAAACTTTTTTTCTAAATGTTTTAATCTATATTTAATCTATATTTCATATGAAGAATTTGTTATAGCCCCATTATCGACATCAGACATTTTTTACATTCACATTCTTTCATTTGTAGTGAGCTGTAATATATCAAAATCCAGACTCTAATAACATGAGTAACTATTGTAGTCTTTAACTGAATTCCAGGATGTATTGCATCTTTCCAAGGACTTACTTTATGAAGTCCAAGGAAGTATCAATAGTCCTGTTCTGTACATGTACTTCTACATTAGATGACAGCCCAGTGTCATGCACCAAGTCATTGAGAAGCTTTGGGTTCTGTTACAAAATTTCATTCCTGCTATCATATTCTCTTAGCCTTGCTTGCCCTTGAAATAAATACTCAGAGTTGATGGTTGCTCCATTATTAATATTTTTTTATTTCTTTTAGGTTTAAGTTTGGCACTTTACAGAAAGAGCACTTTTTGGAACTGGCACTCTGTAGGGATGAGTTTAAAAAAAAGTAGTTTTTCTTTTTTCTAATGGTAACTTGATCCTTACTTAACTGTTCCAGAGCACTATTGCCTTCTCCCATTACTGCTGTACAAGACTGGTTTGCTTTAGTGGAACTCATTAAGGTAGTTCTTAAAACAGATGACTGTTCACTTCCAAAATGTTTATTCCTCATTGTTACAAGTGCATGTTCTTAGAAATTTATGTGATGACCTCTAAATTAGAATTTGGTTTAAACTTGCCTGTTATCTATTTAGTACAATAGGATTTCACTGATACTGAAAGCATTCCTCTGTCTTCAGACTGCAGGCACTAATTTTGAAATTAGGATAAATCCCTCTCTGAAGGATATACTTACACAAATATATGTGCCAAAACCAGCTAAAATATTTTCTTCCCCCTTCAAACCTTCAGAATTTCACAGTAGTAATTCAAAATTCTTTATTTTAATTACATGTTTCTGGGTACTCTTTTTATCAGTATATCATTCTTAAATCTGAAATGTGTTCTTAAGTGGAGTCCCCAAGAAAGAGTTGATACTTCACCTAATGGAGAGTCACAACAGAGCTATACATAATGTCTAAAAAGCTATGTTGTGTGGGGAAAAATTAGAAAATACTTGTAGTAGAAAAAAAGGAAAGATGGAGAAGAATTGCAAGCACATGGGTTACTTAGTGTGCTTTTGAAGGGTAGCAGTACAGAAGAAATCAGAGGAAAATAAATTTATTAAAATGTTACAGATAAAACAAAAGGTGAGTGATTTAACACTGTTATGGATCTGTGATGCAGTGGGTTCACTGGATGATGCTTGAGTAGTGGTTGGGTGGGAGGCTCCATCATTCTGTTTTATCCAGCTCATGTTATCTCTGCCCTAGTGGCTAATGGAGGATCACAGAGGCTATCCCTGCTCTTAGGCATTGCAAGTTGAATATGTGGAAAGGAAATTGGATGTGTCTGTCTCCTTTTGCTGTAGGCACTGTTATAGTGAGGCTGCTGAAGACATCTTCTTTCAGGTTCAGGCTTCTATGAATGCATTCTACAGAGATCAGCACTTGATTTTGTCAGTTATAAAGCTTCCTGGTTAGGAGTTGATATGTGTGTCAGCTTTATGCATGTATGTAGATGTATTTTGAAATGATAGTATTTACAATTATTTTAAAAGGACATTGGTTTCTTTGATACTAACCCTTTATTTATCAAGATCATCCTTTGGATGAAACTGACTTTGCATGTGAAGAGCCATTCTCATATCTCTGATTTTTCTGGCTAAAATGTGGTAAATATGCTAATTTTGTATTTTCAGTATCTTAATTATTTTCAAAGTCACTGTGTTTTTCCCTGTCTTTCTTGTGCAGTGCATATATACAAGAACGTTAACGAATTTAACCTTTTTAAAGTATATCAACTCTGCTTCATGTGTACTTAGAGAAAGACTAGATATAGTAATGAATAGTGTGAATATTGTGATTTTTTTTTCCTGTGAGGAAGAGACTTTATACTTGGCTCTTTAGCAGTAAGCAGTAATGTTTGAAGTAGTCACTTTGAGCTAATGATCTTGTATGAGTACTAAGTTGAGATCAGTTATGTACATTTTCTAGGAAAATTTCTAGGTAACAGTGATATTCTCTGCTTTAAGAGCATTTCCTGATCTATAATAAATTTTTTGTTTAATATAAAAGATGTAATTGAAATTCTTATTCCCATTGAATATTTAGTGCTAAAATAGATATCCTGTCATTTATCCCTTTATTTTCTTGTGCCAACATTATGCTTTGTCTACGCTTAGTAAGATAATCTTACTTATGAGGTTTATCTTTCTGCACCTGTTCATACATACAGCATTAGGGTGCCTTCTGAAGGGGTTTTTTGTGTTAGTCAGAATAAGCAGAGTTCCTCTAGAAAACTTACTTACTGTTGTCCTAGTAAGATACCTGTGCATACATCCAAGTCTGAGTTTATATGTGGTGGCCACAAGGACTTGGATTTACCATTGCATCCTGAGTTGTGCAGTGACTGTGTTGCACACTCAGCTCAGAATCTCGTGATCTGCTGTTACACTCAGATCCTTCCCTGCCTTGTCATGTCTGTCCTTGAGTCCAGGCGTTTCATGTTTGGCCCTGAGTACACCACTTGGCCGTTCACGTTATTTTGGGAGTGCAGTATTCTTTCCATATGCACAGTAAAGTGTCACTTTTTCTGAACCTGTTTGTTTTTTATGAGTGTTATGTATTGTTTTAAGAAAATGTATGTTTTATAGTGTATTCCTGTACTTGCATTACAGTATCTTTTCTTAGTAAAAATACATGTGTAATAATACAATGACAGACCTGTAAATTTCGTGTTGTTAGAATTTGTGTTGTTAGAATTAGAATTGGTGGTGTTTTTATGTCTTAATTTTCAGGTGCTGATTACATTTATAGTTAAAACGTAATAACTTGTAGATGTTCGGTGAGAATTCAGTGGCTTCATAGAGGAAGAAACTGGGTTGCATGATTGTTAACTATTTAAATGTAGCATACTTTTCAGTCTCTAGAGTGTTATTTTAAGTTAGAATTTTATTTATTATTTGTATCACACTCTTTTTGAGTATCAAATGCAAATTGTCATTGGTATTATGAATATTTTAAAAAAATCTTTATAACTTTTCTGTTTTCCTTTCTAGGTTAATTTCCTTCCAAGAATTTTTGGCATTTGAATCTGTTTTGTGTACTCCAGATGCAATATTCATTGTTGCTTTTCAGTTATTTGACAGGAATGGCAATGGAGAAGTAACATTTGGTAAGAATACCTAAAGAAAAACAGTTTTAAGAAATGATAGTAGTATCTGTCATAATAATGGTTCATGACCACAGGTGCACAGAAATGCATTTTGTGCAGTACTGTACTCTTTTCCTAAGACTCTGCATGAGTAGAACTTTTTTTTCTCTCTCATTTCAAGCTTAAGAAGTACACGGAGACAAAATATATTTTTCTCCCTCTTCTCGAATCAAGGTTTTTAATTTTCCTGAAGTAGTAAATACAGTGATGTTCAGTGTCATCCTCACTAAAATTCTATATCCTGGACTTCAAACTCCTCCAGCTGTGAGGGAGTTTTAAGACATGGTATGGATGGATCTTCACATATCTTTGAATAATTGTCATTTCATACAGTAAGAGCTCAATATAGGAATTAAGGAGGTCTAATAATTTGATTTCCTGTGGTAGTGTTCCTTTTCTTGAGCAAATCTTACTTTAATGTTATGAGTGTAACTTACAACTACATCATATATTTGCAAAATTAGGAAGAAAATCTTGCCTTTGGTTTTGTAACCTAATCACATACATTAGTAATTAGACCAAAGTCTTGAGGCTAACTATACTGCTTTGTGATATTGCTAAATAACTGTTACTAACAATGCAGTTTAAGGAGGACTGGGCTTTATTTTTAAAGCTTCATGTTAATGAAAATTAGATAAATCAATGGTAAGAATTCTAATAAAATGGAATGAGAATTAAATGTTATTTCTATCCAAAAGAATAAAGCACTCAATAAAGAAAATATAAACTATGCTTGGATTTGTAACCACTTGGTGTTTGTACTATTTCATTATTATGAAAATTGCTGTAACTTGTTGGGAAAAAAAGCAAAGATCTTTTTATGGAAACAAATTGTTTGACTTCTGATGCCTGTTAAATTACATTGCTAACTGAAGGGTCAGATACTAAGCAGTTTGGATGCACAACATCTTGAAAAGAAAACCTTAAAATTTAAATAAAAGTGAAGTCAGTAAATGCAGCCATTAGGAACTGGACAAACTACTACAATTCAATCAGCATGACTGTGTTAACAATGCTTTATTTAATAATCTTACCAAATGGGGGTTTGAACTTGGTAGCTCTCATGAACACACTTGAAATAGCTAGTTCCATAACTGAGCAGTAAGCCATTTCAGATTGTATACAAATTCCTCAGATAGACAGAGGATTGTTATTTTTATATAATTAAAGTCTAAAAGAAAACACAAGCAAGAGAAATTGTAAAACAGAAAATTGGTTGTGTTTTTTCTGTATCTTCCTTGCTGATTTTCTTGTAAGGCTGATAAATCCTGACAAGAAAATTCTTGAGGGAATTTTAAATTAACTATTGGTTTCTTGGATTTTGGTTTTTTTTACAACATTAATTGAAATTATTACTATACTTAACATTATGCTATTAACATAACATGGTACATCTTTTTTGTGCTACAGTCCCCACAGTTACTGCTGCTTTTTTGTCTTTGTTTGTTTGTTTGTAACATGTGCTACTGACTTTTGCTTCATATGCATATCATACATATTAATACAGCTGAAAAATGTGAATGATATTCCATGACATCTTCAGAATATGGTAACCTGCAGTCAATTTCCAAGTCAGTTTTGTGGCTGTTCTATAAATGAGACCTGCACCCTTTTGTTTTCATACCACATAAACAGGCACAGGGTTTAGTTTCATATAAAAACAGAACAATATAGAAACAAAAGTTTTTAAGTTAAAAGTTCTAGTCAATTATTGGAAATACACTGAAATGGAGTAAGTTTAGCCACTGGGTGTGAGAATCACTATCAGACCAGTCAGGTCTTTTATAGACCTGTATCCAGTCTGCAGGTAAACTGTATTGGTTATGAGAGCAAATGTAAGTCATGATTTTCTGGCTCAAGTGAAATGCTCTGTGGATGTGATTGCATTGATGCCAAAGCTATCTCAAACCAGTAAGTCTTGGCAGAAGCAACATGGATTTACTGAGGTTTTTCTGCACTGTGCATCCAAAGCAAGGGACAGAATCAACTGTGGTCTGTTTAGACCAGTAACTAGAACCAACACTGGCCTTGTGTGAGATAACATGTTCTCAAAAAATACTCTCATCTACTCAAATTTTCAGTTTTCTGGGGGAAGTTGTGTGCTCGTTGAATTTCAGAACTGTCTCTGTTTTTGAAACCAAGTTGCTCTAGCTGGGTTCACTTCTGTTTAGGATTTATTTACTAACATGATTTTGAACCATTCTCATGTACTTCAGCATTTTACAGCCCTCTTGACCCTCAGTCTGCTACTTGTCTCTTAAAATCCTTAGCTTCCAACTCTCCAGTGATGGAACTATTGTGTCACAGAAGAACTGTCTTAGAAGAAGACCTTACACACAATTTTGTAGAAATTCTTGTATACTAAGTTAATCACTGTCTTTGTCTGCCATATCATACATTGAAACATGAAGCCTTCTATCACTTTAATGTCACTACTATTTTCTTACTGCTTTGGGAAGCTTTTCCAGGAGCTTTGGACATCCAGAAATCCTGTATGAATGACTGCCAAAAATGTGTAGTTGGTATTCTGCAACATTTGTAAAGTAGGTCCATGGCAAGAACATGAAACTGGACCTACTTTGCCTGAGCAAACTGCACAGCACGCTCAGTACTCTCTACGTGTTTCAGCTACACTGGACTTGCTGTCAGCTTGGTGAATAAAAAGCAGTAAAATGACTATTTTAGTAACCCACTGATACAAGTGACAGTGTAGTTTAAACAAGCTTTTAATCATGGAGAAATAGAGAAAAAGCATATGTTCCTTACCAAGTGCCTCCTACATCTTCATCAGTGCTTCCTAGGTGAATATTTTATGTGAAATTGTTGCTGCCGAGCCCTTACAATACTGCATTATCCATAAAATATTTAAATGCTAACAGCTAAAGCTGATGAAGACAAGTGGGATTTTTTTCAGGTTGTTGTCCGTAGCCAGAGAAGACTGACACGTGCTTTGCTCCTTTGATTATGGGATGTATTGACTGTGCTACTTAATATGAGTAAAATATTCAAAAACACTCCATAAAATTAACACTATTGTACTAAGGAATATTATTTTTATTTCTATTCTGTGATGATCTTCTGACCTGAATTCAGGTTAAAGCAAACCTGAATATTAAATCTGCTCAAGCTATTTGTTTTTTATCTGCTGTTGAAGCAGATAATCTTTACTGTGTTTAAAAGGTGAAATCTGTGATTATCTGCAAAACTTATCTGAAAAATAGGTTGTCTAACTGGAAGTAAAAGGATTCTTTGTAATTTATCTCTCTGGCACACCATACAGTGATCTGGACTGCATCACTTCTAATTGGAATATACAATTTCAAGGCATTTTCCAGCTGTTCTTCCTTGTACAGTCACCACAAAGAGAGCCATTCTCTGATGAACTGGAGAGTTTCACAGATGGTTTTTCAGTTAAATACACATGCTGCTATGGATAGAAAGATAGAGCAAAAATATGTTTGTGATTCTGCTGTATTCAGAATTATTTTAGAGATAATTGGGAAATATTTATGGAACTGAATTTAAGGCTTTTAAAAACATCCTGCTCTCAAAATCTAATTACGAGTATTTTGCAGGGTATAATAGCAAAGGCATTGGGGGGGGGTGCGAAAGCATTCAGATGCCTCGTAATGCAACTGTGTGCAAATTGTACAATATTGGTGAACTGAAATAATAAACATCAATTTAATAGTTTCAGCATTTGAGTATACAGGGACACTGAAGTTTTTTCCAGTCTGTTTTTTAGACAAGTTTTAATCTGAGAGAGAAAGTTCAGGTTTCCCTTAATCAGGACATAGAGTTGGAGAACATTGGAAGAAGATGAGCAAGAACAAGAGAAAGGAGTTGAGTACGTGTTTGTGCTTTGCTTATGAGTATTATTTCTCAGGGAACAGGGATCACTTTTAATGCTCACTCCTTCACCCTTTCTGAACGGGCAGCTGGATTGAAAATGCTAGGATTTGGATTTAATCTTGAAAGTTCGCTTTCACAAATACTACTGGCAACTGTAAACACTGGAAGTATATTTTAAAATATAAACAGTAAAATAATCATAATCACATGACTACAGACATGAGGATAGGAGGGAAGGAAAAATCCATGTTTTCTTTAAATGTAAATCGTACTGCTATTTTTTTTTTGGCCTCCTGTTCTACATTACATTCTACTACATTACATTGGTTGCCTCTTTTCAAAGTGTCTTTTGCTTAACACGTGCAGATAATGTAGAAAACATCAATGTTAGGACTTTCTTTTTTCCTTTTATTTCATGGTACATGATTTTTTTCAGGCTTAAAATACAGTTTTGAATGCTTGTGAGCAATGCAGAATAGGAACCTCTCTTACTACTACTACTACTACTATTTTTTTTTCAAAACCATAGTTCAACAAGAGGGAACAGAAAAGGAGAACATGATAAATTATATGTATTGACAACTTTTTATTATGGCTGTCATTCATATTTCAATAGAATCAGTAATCCTTTTAAAATAAGAGTAGAAATAAAGTGTATCTATTTCTATTTAAACTTTCTCATATAAAAGTAATTATTATATTACATTTGGATTACTCTTAATATGTTTCTCCTGCATCAGGTGCTAGAAAAATATCTTCCTGCCCTTATTGTGGTTCCTTATTTTATCCTTCAAAGTGAAAATATGCTCTTAGCAGAAATTGTGAAAAATAGCAACATATAAATGTTAAAATTTGTTATGTACATTAGGTGTGAAATATGCAAAAATTGGATAGTGGATTAGTGAGTAGACAGATTTAAAGAAAC
The DNA here is from genome assembly GCA_013389925.1 of Aegithalos caudatus. NCBI lineage: Eukaryota > Metazoa > Chordata > Aves > Passeriformes > Aegithalidae > Aegithalos > Aegithalos caudatus. Next base: position 25,816 of record WEIU01013741.1, read on the forward strand.
CCAAAACAACCCTGTTAAACAACAAATCCTTACCATACTTATGCTGCTGCTTAAAACTTACCCATTTTATATTTTGTGTCCCTAAGAAGTGTGATTGCTTTTTATCACTGGTGTGAGGGAATGGCAAACTGTTAACAGGTTGATGGCACTAGAATTGTATGAGCTTTCCACTCTGCTTCTTGGGGAGCTGATAAGTCAAAATAAATAATAGGTACTGCTGCAAGGTTTACTTGGAGTATTGAGCTCATCCCCACAATGGGCCACCAATGAGACCTCATAGTGTTTATAATTTAAAGTATTCTTCCTCCTTATATGAAATTGATTATTGCCTAGAATCTTTGGGGTTTTGTATCGTTTTTCTGAGCCTGATAGGTAACAGTGTTCGATGGAAGCTGAGCCGGTCGTGTGTGTGCTGCCTGCAGATAGCTGCTCCAAGCATCTATAATTTGTTTAAAATGATTGGGTGGGGAAATTCTGAAGCAATCTTGTGAGAATATGTGTCGCCTTGGAGGTAATGTACTAGTACACTGGAGTAGTGGGTTTATTGTTCCTGGGGCTGATGGTAAGTTGAGTATGTCATCAGGCTTCTGACTTGCATGCCTGTCTGAGAAGAAAATACATTACTATAAGCCTGGAAAGAAAGTTATCAGCTCAGTAGGAAAGAATTCCGCTACAGAAAGGTGAGCAAAGAGTAGAAGACATTAGTAAATGAGCAACATGTATTGACAGGGACAATGAATGCGTTCTGTAAAATGTCCTACTAAAATGAAAGGCTTGAAAAATAATTTGCTGTTTGCCCCCTGCAGAATAGCTCTGTTGGAAATTTGAAACACTTGTAGTTTATCTTAATTCAGAAGCATTACTAGGCTTTGACTGAAGAAGACGAAAAAAAAGCAAAGCCAGTACCTGTACATTAATGTTGCCTCTTTTCTTTGTTGTCTTGCTTTGCTTCTATTGTGAAAAAATATTAAAAATTGAACGTTTGTTGATAATTCAGAGTGGTGAAAGCATAGGTGGTGATCACATTGTGTGTAATTTTGCAGTGTGACTGGCTGTTTGCTGCTTCTCATCACACAAGTTGTTGGCTATTTCCATTAATAGGAGAGCCAACAGAATTGGATTATAAAGGTATTGTTGATCTATTGTGAAGAAAGCACCCTGCTCTTGGGTAGACATAGTAAGTTTTAGCACCTAATGAAGTGTTTGAGAATCACAAGTGTCTTTGGTAAACTGTTCAGTGTTTCCATGGGTTTAACCAGGTCAGTGACTTTGCTGTAGGGGTGCTAAGGCACTGGCATGGGTTTCCCAGAGAAGTTGTGGATGCCCCATCCCTGGAAGTGCTCAAGGTCAGGTTGGATGGAGCTCTGAGCAACCTGTTTTAGTGGAATGTGTCCCTGCCAATGCCAGGAGGACTGGAGCCAGGGGATCTTTAAGGTTCCTTCCATCTCAGACCATTCTGTGGCTCTGATTTTTCAGAACAAGTTTTGCCTCTCTACCCCAAGTGTTTCATAAACCCAGCTAACATGGGAGTAATTAAGCACTATATTCAAGCATATATCTTCAAACCCAGACTAATTTAATACATGCAGAATTACTGAGTGTGAGAGATTGCCTGGAAAAGAGAAGTGGGTAAGGCACCTCAGTTTTCAGAGAGGCAACAGCCAGTTTAGATACTGTTTATTAACAGAGTTGTTTATCACAGAGTTGTTTATTAAAGTTAGTTAGCCATTTCTGGAATTCATCAAGTACCAATACACTGTTGAATATAAATTTATTAATATAACTATTATTTTTATATGCTGAAGAATCTTGACTTGAGATATGTTGATGAGTAGTTGTAATTGTTTTTATGAAGAAAAAGATTGAGTGTAGGAAATTGATTCTTGTTTTTTAAGTAGTTACAGTTAAATGCTTGAGAGTTAGGAAAACACTAGGGGCTTAAGTCTCACTAAAAACATGAAAAATCTGTCTTAGTGAACACGGATGAATAAGAAAATAGAATTTTTAAAGAAAAAAGTGATGCTTTTTAACTTTCTTTAAGGTTAAGAGAAGTGATTATTGGACACAAATGAAAATAAGATTTAAATTTTTTCAGCACATTCTTTTCTAGGTTTTCATTTGGGGATCTCAGTGTGTATTAGAAGTCAGTTTTACATACGTGTAAGTAGTAGCCAGTTGGCACCTTGTTTGCACAGTAGTAGCCAAGCCTGTAGAGGCAGCCTGTCTTCTGCTCTGAGGGTCATTGCCATTTTGCAAGCTCCATTATGAGCTGCACTGACCTGTTTGTCTTTGCAGTAGTGCATGGAGCCTCTAGCTTGGCTTGAAACTGCAGTCAATTTAAATGTGCATACCTTGATTCCTTGATCTGCAACAATGATGACTAAATCTGCTGCAAACAGAACTTTCAGAGGAAGTATGGCAAAATAAAATGGTTTAGCACTATGTATTTGGTGCTTTCTCACTTTTTTTCTTAACCCTCACCTTGCACATTGATGCTGGTGAGTAGGTCTGAGTAGACAGTTACCAACAGAGTAATTTTGTAGGTTTCTTGTTGACCCTAAGAAGTCCTTCCTACCTTGCAATAGAAACTGGTTTAGACAGTAGGGTGTTGACTCTTGTGTTTGACCTTACATAGGGATTAACCACTAGCCATAATCTGCCCTTTGAACATGTCATCTCAGTGTAACTGTGAAGGAGGTGATCTACCCACGGAATCTGACTGTGTTCCCCTGGTTTGAGACATATATTCTGGACATTTCCTCTCCTTTTCTCACTGAAAACATTTAATGGATTTCCTAGATTTGCTCTAGAACTATTAGACAGAACTGAAACTATGAATGGATCAAGTAGTCCTTTAGCATAGAGAAAGCAATATATTTACTTCAAATAAATAGGTTTTGATAGAATTATCCAGTGATATTAAGGTTCTTCTCATTGCATTTTGTCTGGCAAAACTGTTTAAATGTATAAAAGGTGTGTTATCAGCTACAATATTTTGTATTTTGTTTTAAATTTTAACTGTCACATTTTATTTTGTTGTTAGCAGATTCTAGGTTGGTAAACCGTTTCAGGTACTGTGAGGGAAATCTATAAAAGTGTTCATGTGGTAAGGGTAGATGTCCTGTTATACAGTACATGTGTTTGATAATCTGCACAAAAAGCAGGCTTGTTTTGCAGCGTAGCAATGCTGTGTATGAATAATGCATGCTGTTTTTCAGATGAGGTTTTTGCCTGAATTCAGATAATATGTTTAGCATTGAGATTTCAGTTGTACAGTATACATGTGGAGAATTCAATAATCTGAAATGGCAGGTTTTTTCTTACTTTGTTTAAAGGAGGACATCTCCATCTTATCTTAAAACATTTTAATAACTGAGACTACCAATTATGTTTTATAGGATTGGATTTTTGTGCTAGGGCCCTATCAAAAGCATCTAATAACGTGCTTTCTGCTGAGTTAATGATATGTTTTAGATGTCATTTCTTATACCTATCTTCAATAGCCATATTCAGACAGTGTGATTGTAATAATCAAGTTTCAATCAAACCATACTTAGTATGACAAATATTGCCTGAGATTGTAGTGCAGGTATTTCTGCTCTTGATAAAGGGCTTAATTTGACTCCTGGCAGAGACAGAGAACCACTATTGATTTTTATAACTGAATGCAGAATAGTTTTTATTTGTCACGTATGAGGGAAATTGCTTCTTAATTAAAACTAAATAAAACATTCACTCCGTGGTTTTATGCAATAATACAAAAAGTATCATTTGTGTTCTTTTACAGGTCTGTAATGGTTTATTTAGCAATTATTCTTAACAAGCTAAAAACACTTCTTAAACAGCTGCTGAAATCATAATTTCTTTGTATTCCTCCTGGAATGTTTGTAAATTTACTGTACCCCCAGGCTCACCTGTTGTTTTTCCCTCCCCAAAGCAAATGTCAAAGAAATATTTGAACAAACTCTTATTCATCTTCAAATCCCGTTCAACTGGGACTGTGAGTTTATTCGACTGCATTTTGGACATAACAGGAAGAAACATCTTAACTATTCAGAGTTCACTCAATTTCTCCAGGTCAGTTTTTAACCTTGTTCCAAAGTTGGAACTGAAATTCATTTAACTTTTAATAATACACTAATACCATTATAAATTTTGAGCTTATTCTGGTAGTGATAATACTTATCTGATGCTAATCCTGACAGCTAATGATGAACTGTTATTTCTCCATAGCAGTTTTGTAAGCAGTGTGTACTCATTGTGCTGTAACTTGAATAGCATCCTTTAAAAGAGTGGGACAAAACATACTGTTTATGAAGTTAACCATTTTACTGATTGTTGTTAAACTGAGTCGAGAGTCTGCTTTTTCTGTCATAGGAATTCAGTAGCAAAACTAAACTCTACCGGAGAAAGCATCCCTAATATAGCCAACTATTACTGACCATAAAAATTCCCTTCTAGAGGTTTTAGCTTCTGTAACATTTCTTTAGTTTTATAAACATTCTAATACTTATCACTTTTTTTCTCTCACTGGCATGCATGCTACCACACACATACTGGGAGTTCAGACTTAAATGCAGCCAGGAGGTAAATCTGGTTTCTTGTGATGTTGCTGGACTACTCTTTAGGGATTGGGCTTTAAAGAATTTCACTTGTTGAACTGCACTTTGTGCTAAGTCAAAAACTTATAGTTAAAACATATTATGAATTGAATGTTATACTAGAAGGAAAGAAATGAAAATGTCATCTATAAAGGATGGAGAAAGAGCAAAGTAGGAGAAATTTTATGTTGTAATTCATGGAAAAGAAGTTCACAGAGTTGTTGGTAATTGCACTGAATTCCATAAATTAACACACAGTGACCACCTTGTGATATAACTTAAATTGCCTGTGTAGTAGACGTGAAGAAAAATAGATCATGCACTTCTAGAGCTGCCTTTGATGCAAGAAAACTTTTCTACATACTGTCTTAAAAGTAAGGAGTGAAGATGTGCTTTGACATAATCTGTAATTATTGTTCAAGATAAAAATACCTCATAGGATCACAAAATATTTTGGGTTGTAAGGGACCTTTAAAGGTCATCTAGTCCAACCCCTCTGCAATCTGTAGGGATGTCTTCAAATAGATCAGGTTGCTCAGAGCTCTCTGACCTTGAGTGTTTCTAGGGATAAAACATCTACCACCTCTCTGAGCAACCTGTTCCAGTGCTTCACCATCCTTATTTAGTTTAAAATCATTACCCCTTGTCCTATCACAGCAGGCCCTACTAAAAAGTCTGTCACCATCTTTCTGATAAGCCCTCCACAAGTACTGAAAGGCCACAGTAAGGTCTCCCAGGAGCCTTCTGTTTTCTTTTCATCTCCAGGCTGAACAGCCCCACTCGGAGCCTTTTCTCATAGTGGAGGTGCTCCAGTCCTTTATCCAGGCCCTCCTCTGCACCTGCTTCCAAAGTGGTTTGTTGGGAAGTCAGAGCAGAGTTATAAATGTCTGTTCTGGTTTTATGTTTGTTTATCCAAGATGCTACCATGTAAGCTACAGCAGCCTCTTACTGTCATCATATAATAAAAACCCTTACTAGGGAAGGCTAGTATGGGTTTCAGTAATTTCAGTATGTGCACAATTTGGATACTTTTGTCCCTCCTTTTATATAAGATTGTTTTTCTCTTTTGGTCTAACACCATCTTTTGGGGTTTGGGACTTTAATTAGAGTGGGTTTGTTGCACCATGATCTAGAAAACGTTCCTGAGGTTATGAGAGTTGAGAAACTGCTGTAAAGGTGATATAAGCTAGATGTTTTGCCCTCTTCTTACTGTCTGTCCGAACGTGGTTATTTTTTTAGCGGCTTCTAGAGGTCTGAAAGACAGCTGAATGGGCTTTATTGTTTGCTGGAGTAGAAGGAAACAACTCTTTCTGAACATAGAATTTACAACTATCATTATCTTGAGGTTAGGTTACCACAGTGATCTTTGTATGAAGGTTTTTACACTTTATATAGGAGTTTTAAATTGTCTGAAATGAGTGACCATTTGTGACATTATGGGAGATAGCTGTTTGTGGCAATCTAAATCCATATTATATAATTTTCACTGTCCTCCTGTTTATTTTTAAGTACTTTACAATGAGGTAGTATATAATAGCCCAGTCATATTTCATCTTGGATATGTAAGAGATCAGCTCACTTTGTGTCTTCAAGATCAGTATCAGAAGTTTTTCTAGCACTTAAGTATTTAATTAAGGAATAATGGCTAGCAGGCAGGTCATGGGTATATGAAGTTAATTTCTTAAATAATTGAATGAAAGTGCATATTTCCTTACAGTTGAATTGAGGCTTTTCTTTGACAGAGGAATGAATCTGTGGATAAAATCAGTATGCAGACTTCTGATTGTAGTTGAGCTAGCCTTGAAGTTTAAACTGTAGTTATGCTATTGTCTATATGCACAGACCTGTTGGAGCATAAGAATATGAAATTAGTGAAAGTTTTGTGAACAGTTGGTCACAGAATTTGCTTCTAATCTGCTATCTCTGAATATTCATTCTAGGAGCTGCAGTCAGAACATGCAAGACAAGCCTTTGCATTGAAGGACAAGAATAAAAGTGGTCTGATAACTGGGCTGGACTTCAATGAGATCATGGTTACCATTCGCTCCCATATGCTAACTCCATTTGTGGAAGAAAATTTAGTTTCAGTAAGTGTTAACAAAAATTGCCTTGAATTCAGTGTTTAACAGCTGTGCTGTTTGAAGGTGGCACTGCTTCTCTCCCACTTTGTCTTATACCTGTTTATCACTCACTGCCTTGGTGCTAGAAATTATCAGCTTCATAATAGAGTGGGAAGGATGAAACATGGCAGCATTCCTTGGCTGCAGTAGTGAAAAGGTTGACAGTCTGGTTTACATGTTTAAAGTGCCATTGGAAGCAGTTTGAATTAATCTACTATACTTTCCACTAGAGCAGGGCAAACTGCTTGGTAAAGTAAGAATCATAGAATTGTAGAACCATAGAAAAAAGGGCCTTAAAATCATCAAATCCAATGGAAAGTATTTAAGACAAAAGCATCCAGTTTTTATATTTGAATATATGACATCTCAGGAGCTGGAGACTACTTACAGTTTTGTCCTTTTATATACTCTTGCATTCTTTTCTTTTTCAGATCAGAATTTGGAAAATCAGTATGTAGATTCTAGAGGTAGAATGGTTACAGCCCTGATAGTTTGGCAAGATCTGTAGGTAAAGTAATAACATACAAGTTATAATCGGAAAGCATGTAGTATGAAAATTATGTAAGAATGAGTGAATATGTCTTTTATATAAAGAAAAAGTAATAACTTTTATATTACTATCTTACCTATAAATCTTGCCTTGCCTTACTCATAAGGCATACTGTATTCTATAAAACTTAGAGTATCTACTAACTTTAGACTTTGAAGTAAATGGTCACTGATATATGTGATGCAAGAAATCAGTTAGTGCCTTTATCTAAAGGCATTTGCATGCATTTCTCTTTCAGGAGATTACTCAGTGACACTTTTAATGTGTCTATCAGATAACTTGAATAATAATCTACTTATATGATTATTTCCTAATTGTTTCCTAATGTTCAATCCTTACTACAAAAATAGTATCCTGTCTAATAATTCTCCCTTGTGTTTCTATTAAAAATATTTTAAAATTACAGGAATAGAAAGATATCTTTAATTCTTTCGTAATTTGCTCAAATGAGTTTCTGTAATTGTAATAAGATGTTATAAAAGTGCTTAAGGCACTTAACAGTTTTCATTTAATTTTTAAAGGTAGCTGGTGGAACTGTATCACATCAGGTCAGCTTCTCCTTTTTCAATGCATTTAATGCTCTTTTGAATAATATGGATCTTGTTAGGAAGATATACAGTAATATAGCAGGTACAAGAAGAGATGTTGAAGTCACAAAAGGTAAGATAATATTTCTTACAGTTTATTGATTTTTTTATTCTGTCCATGTTGTAATTGGTGATGCACATGGGTTAAGAAGTGAGTTTATGGCCACTGGGAAAGTGGGATTTTTTAGCTGTGGGTGAAGATTTTCATCCTCACAGGTTAGTAAGTATTTTCAGTTAGCTCATTAAGGAGAAGATTCTGGCAGGAGTTGTGTTGGCCTTACTGTTTGAATGAGTAACTGCAAGTCAGTATAATACTGAGGATTTTACAGCTCCTTGAAAGAGATGCATTGTTGCTCAGAGATAGGAAGCTCTTTGGGAATGTGGTGGAATGGGTTAAATTTGAAAATCTGAGTGGTTTTGTATATAGATTATTCCAGTTAATATGTAACAAATCCTTGTGCATGTGAAAGGTTGCTGTATTTCAGTCTTGTCACAGACATAAGCAGATTGCTTTTGTAGCCATTTTATGACAGATTTTATCACCAATTTTATTACCTGTATGGATGGGACCAGCCAAACCATTGTGTGGTAAAAATCATGCCAAGTTCTTTTTATTCTTTTTCTTCTTCGTTGTTTAGCTTATATTCATATACTCTGCATATTTTTCCCTAAAGGAAAGCATAAAATGCTTGTTTTCATCCTCCAAATTGTCCTAACAAATTGGCTAGCAATATTTTTTGGTACAGATGCATAAATACCTCTTGCTTGGATTTGTATTGAGAAAAAAGGCTGCTGTGTTTTCACTGCTCAGACTTGTTAACTGCAAGTTATGTCATAAATATGTTGTGCAATTTGGCCAGGTGGATTCCTAAGCTTGGAGTCATTCAGAGCTATGAGAAGAAGTCTGGACATAATGGGAATAGATGAGTCAGTTGCCCTTAAAGCTGTGAATAATAGACCATTCTTCTGTTTTGTTCTGTTTTGCAGAACTTCAGAAGCAAGAATCACAAATTGTGGGTGTTGTTTTATTAAACTTGCTAATTTGAGGATTTTTGTTGTCTTTGGTGAATACTTACCAAAATAAGTCAGAGTTGTGGAGTCAGACTTGGTCTGTGTTGGGAAGGCCTGTTTCAGGATAGATATTCTCCTAAAGATACCTTTTCCCTTTGCATTATGGATTTTTCTTCTTGGTGATAGACTTCATTTTTATGATATTAAAGTTATTTGAAAGGATTCAGAAGAAATTTAACAACGCAAATGTTTATTTCTTTTTCCCTTTTAAATCCAGAGGAATTTACACACTCTGCAATCCACTTTGGACAAATTACACCATTGGAAATAGATATTCTCTACCAACTTACAGACTTATACAGTGTTACTGGGTAACATAATCATGAATTTTATCATTTTGCAATCATAATATTTGTGTTTCCTGTGTGACCTCTTATTTTTGTCCTAATTTTAAAATGTTTTGTCTTCCATTATATTTTGTTAGACTAATTTATTCAACGTAAACTGATTTTGTTGTGTGCATGGGTTTTGTAAGTGAATTGTGTATGTCAAGCACAATTATTAATTGTTGTATTTTAGGTATACATATGAAGTAGTAAAATACAATACTCCCAAAAGCCTACAGTGCACTGTTTGATGTTTTGCGTGGATCTTTAATGCATGCAAAATCTTATGTAGAAATAGCTAGAAATGGTTTAATTTGTGTATTATATTCCTTATTACTAGTAATGAAGAGCTTGCTTCTGAATAATCCATGTTCCCTTCATCTCCAAGCATTCTTTAATGCAGTGTAGCAGACTTCTTAGGTCTGCATTCAGATATGACAAGTGTCTTATTTTAAACTCAGGTGTACTTTGTGGGGTGTGGCCAGGAATACTGTATGAATATGTTTAATGCTTTATCTAACCATAATTCACTTTTCTCTGCCTTGTGTAAAGGCGCTTAACTTTGGCAGATATTGAGAGAATAGCACCACTGGCTGAAGGTGCATTACCTTACAACCTGGCAGAACTTCAGAGGCAGGTGGGTAGAAAAAAAAGTTGAAATTGAGTGAATGTTAACATGTACTTGCAAATGAAAAATAAGAATAATGCACTTCCAACAGATTCCTGACAAGTAGAACATGCTGTGTGCATTGCTGTAAGGATAGAAATGGGGCAGGCTGTTAGATACTGTATGTGTCTAGACGAGGTGTGAGCTGTCAGAATGGCCTGTTAGATATGAGCATATATGGGTACTTGGATTCCTTACCCTGAATACACTTGTTCACTCCTGGAAAGGCTTTTCACAGGACACAGCCCTCCATGAACTTCTCCAGTGTGAGTCCTTCCTGTGGAACCCCTCTGGTGTGTGTCCCCTCCACATGGTGCAGTCTTTCAGGAATAGATTCACATGGGTCCTCCGTACAGTTCCAGCCTCCTTGGGGTGCATCCACTTGTTCCTGTGTGGGGTCCTACAGGGCCTGCAGGGGAATCTCTACTCCAATGCCTGGAGCACTTCTTTTTGCTCCTTGACTTTGCACCAGCAGAATTGTTTCTCTCATATTTTCTCACTCTTACCAGCTACCATTGCACAGGTTTTGTTCCCCCTTCATAAATACATTATCCCAGAGGTGCTACCACTGATACTGATGGACTTGGCCTTGGCCAGCAGTTGGTGTTGGCTCTGTCAGACATGAGGGAGGCTTCTGGAAGCTTCTCTGAAAGCCACCCTTGTATCCCCCACCTCCAGCTTTGCCACACTACTCAATCAATACAGGTAGTAAAAAAACCTGAATATTAAATGTAAAGCTTATAAATGTGTTATTTTTTGAACAATGGGATGAAAGTCTTGGCTTTCCCATTTACCTAAAATGATACTTGAGTTTTACTTACTTGCTGCCTATCCGACATAGACAGTAAGAGGGAACTTCAAATATATTTGGATTGATGAAAAGGGTAGAATTAGAAGATGAAAAATATTGTAGTAGAATGTAAACTCTTTATTTCACCAGATGTTTACATTTATGTTTGCTAGCTTTGCTTTTATCATAGTTTCCTTAATAAACATCACATGTGTATAGTACAGCATAGGAGTTCCAGGCTGTGCAGTTGGATATACGTGGTTTCTTACTTCAGTGGCTCTTTTCACAACAGTAAGACCTAAAGATTTAGGACCAAAGATTGTACAGGTGTTTAACTTACATTGTTTTAGTTACTGTTACTAGAGCAGAATTTGATAATTTGGTTCTCTTTCAAACATATCAGTCTGAAGCAGTGTCTGCTCTGTTCCTAATGTTACTGTTGCAATGTCCTTGGTTGTCCTTAGGCAGACATATCTGAGCCAATACATATCCCAAACCTACTTAGCAGTAACAGTCTTCCTGTGGGTTCCTGATGGCAAGAATGATGGAATGGAATGCCTCAGAAATGTGGATACAATGTTTGTCTAGGCTAATAAATATTTTTGAGGAAGTTTTGTATGACATTCCACTGCCGGCTTTGGCAGTGTTTTCATACTCACCTCTCTGAGAGGAAAAGATACTAACTTCACTTTTCAGAACTACTTTTGTAGCTTGACACTCTTTTAAAACGAGTTCACTGGTGTAAGTTTCCCTCATTACTAGAACAGAATTTACTCTTTTCATACTCTTGAAATGGTACATTATATTTTCGTCTTAGTCTACGTTCTGTGTTAAAACCAGACACTGGTAAGCAAAATAATTCCATTTTATTTAGTTTATAAGGAACATAAATTTAGTTTATAAGTCTTTTATTAGACCTTATCCTAAGTGAACAGTAAGTTAAGTGTATTGACAAAATGAAAGATATCCATTCATAAAGAGCAAATATCATCTGAGTGCGGTCCAGCTGTCCCTGGGAAATGAAACCAATTCTGTAATCAGTTTTATATGATTTAAAAATCCCTTTGTAAAGAAAAAATCTAAATTTTTACATAAAATCACTCTATATAGATCTGGTAGAAATGAAAATTAGCCTGCTTTCAACCATGTTTACTTTATTGTCAATTTTTTTCTTTGTGTAAGATTTTTTTAAAGCTTAGCAGCTGAATATCCTATGGGGATGACAGCTACAGTAATTTTCTCTTTATAAATATTCATGATTTGAAAGCTATAGCATTAATTACATTCATTTACATATCCATCTGAACACACAACCAAACTGAAAACTTTGTGAACACTTATTTAATAATATAAAAGTGACATTTCCTTCAGAAAGAATTTGATTTTTAATGTTCAGTGATGCATTCACTAAGATTAATGTCTAAATGCAATGATTGGATTTTGATGAGAACCGTGTAAAGCTTTGAAAAAAAAGGATAATCTTAAACCAGCTGAAAGGCAGCAGGTGTGCTAAACTAGGAGAAAATTTCAGTGGAATGAAGAACTAGTTCTGCTTCTAAGGCTTTTGGGGGTATATTATTGCATGTGTCTTTTATTTACATGAATCGAAAGAAATATATCTGAATTTTATAATTTATTTTCCTGGGTTTTTTGGTTTTATTATCCTTTGGGCAGCTTTATGTATAGTTTTTGTGGGGTTTTTTTAAAAAGAAATCTTAGTGGCTTTACAATAATGAGGATTTATTACAATTCTTAAGATTTATTACTTCTGTTGCTTGTAAAGGCGGTACATTTGATTTATGCTTTTTTATGCTGGTCTGCATGTGCAGTATGTAATTTTGGTGCTACTTAGAATTTCTCTATTCTCTGTTAAGTGGAGGGAAGTGGTTTTAGCTGTACCTTCTTAGTCTGTGGAAAAATATAAAATATAATGGAAAAGTATAAAATATAATGCATGGTTTTTTACAGGTGATGATCCCATGTTGACCTCCTAGGCATTTGTCCTGAAATGAGTATATACCGTGTATCAGTGTATGCAACACAGGCAGGGTTTTGCACATCCAGTGTAAGAGCAGCCCAAAGAGAGCAGCTTGTGCTGAGGCAGGCACTGCCTTTCTGTGGTGCTTCAGTGAGCTCAGTGCAGCCTGGCTGGGTAGCCTTGGAGGGGGAGCTGAGAAGTGTGTGTGCTAATCTTTGTGAAAATTCCTAATATGCATCTGTCTGGGGCCTGTGGACATTCCAGCTCTGCTGGCAGGAGCACATCTGCTAACAATACAGAGTACTTTGAGGAAAAACAGGGTTGTGTTTGGAAAGTGGACTTCAGTATCTGCTTTACTATGGAATTTAACAATTAATATCTTGGCCCCTTAGATAGCCCAAACAAGTTACACTGCATAATATCAGTTCTTCTCTAATTGTCTTATTTGTGTTTGGATGAAAAGTTGGCCCATTTTACGTAATTTATAGTGCAAGTTTGTGAACATGTCTTGTTAATCAGTTACCTTGTTTCTAATAGCCATTTAATAACATAATTATGAGTCTGCAGATATTTTCCGTGCAGCCTGTATTACTTAGAATACTTAACACATTTATAACAGTGTATGTAATTGAAAGGATTGAGGTCAGCATTGCTCTATAAATTAGCAACTGTATGAACAAGTCTTGTGGAGAATACTTTGAGGAATAATTGACTCTTTACTTGTTTTGAAGACATGAAAGCTGATGTTTGTGCTATGCATTAATGGTTATGGAATCTTAAAATATGTCCTGTGCTGATAGAGCCTGTCTGTGTGATATTCTTTTAATTCCTTTTGAAATATAAATTTTATTTGAGAAAAAAGGGAGTTCCATGCCTTACAAATTCAAAGGCAACAGAACAGAAAATAGCAAAGTTGTTTCTTGAGCATCTTCTTTTAGTTATACCAGTGTATTGGTTTGGCACAACCAGGAATATGTAAGGAATATTTTCTAAAGGGTGTATTTGGAAAATGTCCTTCATCCAGTAGGCACAATAGACTTTTTTTTTCTTCCTTCTGAACATAAAGCTACCCATTTTTTATCAGATTCTTTCTGTACCATTGTAAAAGCAACTCACAGATGCCTTTGTTTTCCTGTGCAGATTTTCAACCTTTTTTTCATTTATTTTTCCTTCACACAGCAATCTTTTGGAGAAGTAGGCAGACCTATTTGGCTCCAGATAGCTGAGTCAGCTTACAGGTTCACTTTAGGCTCAATTGCTGGAGGTGAGTAATATTTCTGCTTTCTTTCCAAGCCTGGGTTAATTTAACACTGTTCTGCCAGACTACTTGATCTCATCCACGGTAGATGTTTTGGTTATACATGTGTAAAATGGAATGTTGGAACCATTTCGGTTGTGCTGTTCCCTTTCTTTCCTTATCACTTGGGTTCTAGAATCCCTCTGCAGTCCTTTGAGATGACCCCAGTAACAAAATTCCTTAGGGTAATTCAGATAGGTGTTCTTCATTCTACACTCCTTGTTTTGTGTAACAGTGTAATCCATTCTCCTTGAGACTTTTTTCCTAGACCTTCGTTGTTGTTCTTTCTTACCTCCAAGATACCAGAGGTCTTACCAGCTTATACATTCTTTGTGTTTACATAAATGCTGTAGGAAATAATGACAATAATTATGTACTCTGCCAGCAATAGTGTTGCAGAAATAATACTCCAGATGCTTTCTTTCAGCTGTTGGTGCTACTGCAGTGTATCCCATAGACCTGGTGAAAACTCGTATGCAGAACCAGCGCACCACAGGTTCAGTCGTAGGAGAGCTGATGTATAAAAACAGCTTTGACTGCTTTAAAAAGGTTTTGCGTTTTGAAGGCTTTTTTGGGCTCTACAGAGGTAAGTGAATTAAAATAAATATATTTTACATCAAGTCAGTAATTTTGTCCCCCTTTTTTATTTTAATACTTCAACAGCTAGTTTCCTAAGGGAGAATCAGATACTTGATATCACGTCCAATTTTGCTTTCATTTCTGAGCACAGTATTTGTCTTCCACTGCACACCCTTCATCATAAACAGTTACTGGGAAAAAATGGGTTTTTCTGTTGTTCTTAGTGATTTGCTCCTTGCTGCTTAAGTAATTTAAAGACTTAATTTTTGGGGTGTAATTGTTGAGGATGTAATTGTGATCTCACAAATTGAAGATTGCAACTTTTGGCTGGGGTCAGACATCAGATTAGGAGCAGATTAGCCTCTGAGGAATAAAGATTTGTTTTACAGCCAATATTTTTGTTAAGAGACAAAAGATAGTAACTTGGAAATGTATCTGTAAACTGGATGCAAGATCTTATGCCTCACACTTTTGCAGGTAGTGGGATTTGATTTATAATTTTATCTGGTGAACAGAAGTTGTGTTCTGCTGTTGAATTGTCATGCTCTGTTTTACTTTAAAATATCACCAGTGAAACTAAGAAAATTGTTACTTTGAAAAAGATGAGGCTCTAAGATACAGGTTAAGGATTCAGCTTTTTATCAGTTAGGCTAAGTTTTAATCACATTGGTAAGGTGACTTACATACAGGGCACATGCTTGCCAGCCCTCTGAATAGACACTTAGTTGAATTCTGTTTTTAATTGTGATTTCCCATGACTTTATGAAGTTCACAATTTTCATAAGCATCAGCAAGGTACTTATTAATTGGCACACCTGTTTCTTTAGCTGCAGAAAACTCATGTGATGGCTACAGCATTTTGTTCTGCTTTGTGATGTGTTCAGGCAGTGAAGACACTGGACAGTGTCCTTTATGGACAGTATCTATGAAGTTTTTGCATGTGAAAGTCTGTGTGTTCTGCCTAAAGAGTATTTTGTGGTCTTTAAGGATTTTGCTATGCAATAACATAGTATTTTACTATACTTCCCTAAGTAAGGGAAGGAATATGTTGGTGCAAAGTTAATGAAAGAGCTGTAGTTTTTGTAAATTATGGCTTACTGGTAAATTGTTTTTTGATGCTGAATCTTTCATGAAAGCAAACACTTGAGTTAATCTATGAAACCGATCCTTCAGTGCTGTTCTACAGTACAGTTTTCTTTCTCTTGCCCCCACACCCTATTTTTGCACAGCAGCATCTAAAATAACTTGTTCTTTTATTTTTGTTTTCTGACTTTATTCAAACACTGAAATCGAGGACAATTCCATTGACGAGTTAAAAGCAGTGTTTTACACTTAAAAAAATATTCTTGTTTGAAAGAATGTCAGTTTGATAAACTTTCTAATAACCTGTTTAATAATTGTTTTTAAGATTGTTTAGGATAAGAAGTTCATGTAGTTGTTTTGAAACTGTTACAGTTAATGGTCAGCATGTTGCTAAGATCTGAGATTTAGTTGGTCTGTTGGAAGTATGTTTAAACAGCAGAAACACTTATGGAGTTGACTGTGGGTCTGTTACTGGGTTCTTATATTCTTAAACTGGATTATCCTAATTGTATTGTAATATAACAATACATCTATACCATAATATAATGGTACAATGTAGTTATTTGCTGCAGTTAATAAATAGAATTGAACACAATCTGGAAATTATCATTCTAAATAAAAACTTACTATTTTTTGGTCAAGAAAAAAGACACTTTTGCTTCTTGGCATCCAACTTCAGAACTAATAAAGTTTCTGCTCGGGTCCTTCACTAGACCCTGCAGTGTCCCAGGTTCTCTGGCACACCAGATGTGTGTGCACAGTGAGTTCAGCTCCATAAAAAATGGAATGGGGGGATTGTCTTGTGCTGTTTTTTCTGGTGGGTTTGGTTTTTTTAAGAACAGGCATTGCAGAACTGGATTGTCTTTTCAGAAGATCAGAAATTCAGGCTGGAAGGGCACCATTTCTTTTTGTTACTGTCAACCTTTCTTTGTGTTTAATAACTACCTTTCCTCAGCATAGTAAATGTGTAAATTGCACAGAAAGTACTATGTTGGAAGAAAACACTACACTGCATATATTAACTGCTGCACTTTCTATTAAGGCACCTTTGTTCTGAGCTTCCTTTTAAGGAAGTAGTATGAAAATTCTGCAGAATGAGTACTTCTGGGAATTCTGAATATTTAACATTTTAGCTATGATTTCTCTGTACTTAACCAATAGTGGAATGTGGCATCAATACAGGTTTGTTGCTGTGGGGTTTTTCTGTTAGTTAACTGGCAAACACCTTTGACAAAATGATAATCCACAACCATGGAATAACATTAGCAAGTGGCCATATCTAATAAAAACAACTTTTAAGTTTTATGGTCTACACCTATGCCAAAACATCTGTGCAGAAAAGGGATTTAAAAATAACAGATGCTTTTACAGTGTGTTATGTTAGGAAGTTAAGACTGCCATCTACTGATTTTTGTCTTAAACCTATTAGTTCCTAGAAAAGTGTAAGTGCATTTTCAAATGGCAGTTCATTTTCATAGTAGCTATTTTCCAGGAGCAAGGGCCTTGTCAAAATCAGTTTCTGTCCACTAATACCTTCTCTTAGTAAGATAAAAAATGGTTATTAATAATCAGGTTTAAAGAAGTTCATGCTACCATGTTGAACTGAACAAGAGAAAATTCTTTGTACCTTAGTTGACTTGAGTCTTTAGAATAAACTCAGGTTAGTGAGTCAAGTAGAAGTGAGTTGATAATTTATCATAGTCATGTGTATATCTCACAATTACTGTCCCATTTTAAAAAGTGATTACAAGCTTTATGGGAAAATGATGCTAAGGGGCTAAAAAAGTCATCCAAACTCTTATGTAGTAGAAATATCCAATATGTTTGGTCCTTAAACTTTTTTCCTTCTATACAGCCACAGGATCAGGCTTGACTTGGTTGAGGAAGGCAGATCTAGTCACACATTTCATTATCATTTTCAACAGAAATTGTAATATAAAATTATACTGTATGAATACACAGTGCTCTAGCAGCATCCCATACTTAAATGTCATCCACCTCAAAGGATATTCCCTGTGCAGAAAGGTACTTCTCTACAGCACTGATAAAATACTATTTTCTCTATTAGGAAGATAATGTTGCCTTATGATGTCTTTGTTTCTATAGGCTTGTTACCACAGCTGATAGGTGTTGCTCCAGAAAAGGCTATTAAGCTAACTGTACGTATCTTTTGTTTTTTTTTCTTTCCTCCCTGGCATCCTTTTGTTTGTTAACATGCACAGGATTTATTTTCTAAAATGTGTGAAAGATGACCACTTACAAGCATTCTAATATGTATGGCTACAGATGTACTTGATATATATTAATAAGGAGGAAAAATAAAATAGTGTGTAATATATTGTATCTTTATTAGGTTAATGACTTTGTCAGAGACAAATTTACTAAGAGAGATGGTTCCATTCCATTTCCTGCAGAGGTCCTTGCTGGAGGCTGTGTAAGTATCTGTCCTGTATTCCTAAGAAAAATTGATTCTCAGTCATGCCCAGAATAGTTGGAATGATAGTTAATGGGTGTGCTTTGTCAATTTGAACTGGAATGCTCTTTTTTCTCCCTGTCACAGGGACTAAAAAAAGTACTTTTTCTGTTTGGAAAGCTTAGCATACTTCTCTGTTAAGTTCTCTTGGAATGATGTCCTTAAACAACTTGTTTTGCCCCAGTTTGTAACTTTCAGTTTCAGCAGTGGTTTTATTCACAAAGTTCTAAGAGGAGGGAACCCTGTTCTCCTTTTCCATGTGTTCTACTGGGTTGCCATTCATCATTAGTTTGGGAAGATACATGAGAATGATCCTTGAGGATGGATTATAGGCATGATTAAGTTTTCTTCAGGGGAGGGATGGAGATGTCTAGAATGGTTTAAGACAATCTAATTCTTGCTGAAGGTTGTAAGAAGGAAAAGAAATACACTCTTCAACTTGCTGTATGTGAAATTTTTACTGTTGTGAAAATATGGAAAAAATGAACAATGTACCCTTACCTTTCAGGTAACATGTATGAATGAATTTAAATTTAATGTTTAAATGACGTTATATAAAATGCAGCTATGTTACTCCAGATGCTAATGACATCCCTCATCCAAACACACTTTAAAAACAAGCCATGTTTTTGTTGAAATGAGGGCTGTAATTCAGTGGATGTTTTAGCAATTTGTAAGTGGTTTGAATTGATATTGATGATAGATTTCTTTTGGTTTTGCACATTGGTTAATTTCATTTGTGGGATTCCCCGACAGTTGTTAACCCTATAATATGTTTGAAGCTTGAGTTATGTTTCTTTTGTAGCAGAGAACACTAATGACTTCCAGTTGAGTAGGCTGACAGGCTGGTATAAAACCTCCTTGGCTTACAACAAAACCTGGGGCAGAAAGGTTGTTGACCTCTGCAAACTTTTAATTCAAAGAAACAGCCCTGAAGGGAGACTGCTTATAGTTCTGCCTGATTGAATTTGGCAGCCTGGTACATGCTTGAGTCTTCACCTGTCAGTGTACAAAGTTTATTTTATGAGAAATGTGAGAAAGCAGCTCTAATGTGTAGCTAGCAGAAGACTAACCTTTTTCTAGAAATCTCAGTAACACAGAAAGCAAATACAGGTCATCTATAATGGCAGAGAATATGTTATTTGTGTTTGTGTTGTGCTTAAATTCATAGTTAAAATCAAACATCTGATAATGAATTTATTATTTTACATTATTTTGTACTGAAATATATAATACTAAATTCAATCTACGTTAGAGCCTTTTTCATTTGCTAGGTTCTCCTTTTTCAAAATAACTTCATTGTCTTAGTGTAGCAAACATGCAGAAATGGGGGAAAATGGAGTTTCAGGTAAGCTCTCAGAGATTTGGATGTTTTTTCAAAGATGAGCAGATTTGTACTCTGCCCAAACACAACACCTTCTTGCTGACTGTCTGAGTTGATAGTTTCATCTCCTTTTTCGAGATATTAATCTCACTCAATCTGGGAGAATTTTTAACAAAATTATAGAGGTGTTGGTCACAGTTTAGCAAGCTGAGGGATGTTTCTTTGTAGCTTCCTCTGGATCATCTGATATCTTACAGTTGAAGATTTTTTGTCTTTACTGCTGCTTAGTTCAATTTTAGCAATTCTACTTCTTCCTAAACAGCAGAATCTTTGTTAGCAAGCCTGTAAGGTTAAAAGTCTGAAGGTACCAGTTTGCTAAAGCAGGGGCAGTTAGATATTAGTCCTTTTTTGTCCTCAGACCTTCTAGTTCTCATTTTGATAGAACTTTTCTGTGTTGACTTGCTTGGAAATGGTGTTGGTCTTCACACTTTGTTGTTATTGTGTTCTTTTTCTCTACAAAATATTATGGGGTGCAACCAACAATTGCATCCAAGGAAGGGCCACAAGTAAGCTTAGTCCATTTCCTTGTAGGGGCACAAAAGGCTTTGTTTGAGTGATGCTGTCTTTCATTTTTCCTTTATTCTCTTCCTCTCTCTGTTAGTACAAAATGATGGGTTAATGTGGGAATGGTTGGATTATATATGCCAAAGTTATTTTCAGCATTTGGATAGGGTAACTCAGGTTTTTGTGGCTTTTTGTTACTGTTCAACACTTAAATATTTTACTAATAGTATACTATCAATATAGGCTAAAATTAAAACATACTTTTTTACCTTGTCATAATATCAGAAGAAATAGCCTTATGCCCACATGTAGTTCTCAGAGATGGATTTACTACTGTCTCTGACCCTCACTTACCTGTGTTTAGTGTTGAATCATGTCCTCATTAACAGGAATAATGCAGTTTTTTATAATTTCTGGTATGGAACTGCTGGCGGATGCACAAGATAAGCAAGGCATATTTTCAGCTGCTTTACAGAGTTTACAAATACCTTTCATACTTTTAAAAGCCTCCCCTCTTGCAAGACATGCAAAAGCACATTGTGCATACCACAGTCCTCAAACAGCAGTCAAAAGAATTCTGTGAGGAAGTGGTGACAGCTTGGGAAAGGTTCCAGCAGACATGGCAAATTCTCCTCTCTGGATGGCAGTGCTGTATCAAAGCCTATGTATGGTGTTAGAGTCTTCTAAGACCCACACATAAGGACAGGTGAAACCTTTGACATTAAGACAGTGATTCAGGAGGCCCTGGGTAGGCTGGTCAGTGTCCTCAGCTCTGGAGTATCTGGGAGCAGTGCTGTACTGTCCAGCAAAGGGGCCACTCACAGGCACGTCCCCCTTCCAGAAATGCTAACCCTGAGACACTGAATAGCTTTGGCCAAAATCTTACTTCTCAGGCTCCAATCATTCTCAGCTTCTGTAAGCTTATGGAGTAAAGTTGTGTTCCCAGTGGGAAGAAACATCTCCATTCACACAGCAGCTCCCAGGGGGTTCTGCCCAGGCGGTGCCTGTTACATGGTCAGCTGCCCGTCTGTTGTCTTTCCTTCCTTACTGCAGGGCAGGGACCTCCCGCAGGCAGCCCGTGCCCTATGCTCCTTTAAACCTACCTGCTGGGCAGTGTAAATGTCACTGGGAACTGCGGGGTCTGCTCTGTCAGAGCCCAAGTATTCCCAGCTGCTCTCAAGCTGTAGCTGTATTTGAAAACTGTGGAGTAGCTGCGTGGGGCAGCTCAGTTACAGCAGTCAGCTCACACCTGTCAGTGAAAGGGCTCTTGTCCCTGATGGATGAAACTGAAATCCCATCTTCCTACCTGCCTGAAGTATGCTGGTTTGTTATCATTAACAGCACTATCCATATTTACACATGTTCAGAGCCAACAATTTCTTAACCTACTGTTACTGTAATTGAATTACATTTCATTGTAATTCAGTGATTAATCTGCATTGCTGCCTTTGAAGTTTTCAGCTACTATTAGCTTTGAGTTGCAGGGAAACTGTGAGGCTTTGGCAATACTTTCCTCTCTCCCAACAGAGGCCTGGGAAGCAGAGAGCACATGCCTGACACGGACAGTGCTTCCCAGAGCTCACACCCACGACTCATGTGAGTGCCTCGTGAAGAGCAAGGTGCTGTAGGGAACTGCTCATCCTCAGTTGGGAAGCAATGTTGAAGTAGACATCTAATGCTGTGTAAATGATTCAGGAATACTGTTACAGTAGACAAAGATACTGGGATTTTAGGCTGTGATTCCTGTGAGTTACACAGGAAGAAATGGATTCTTCCCATCCTGTGTGTGGTACTTAACATTTTGAATGGATGAACTGTGTTTCTTCAGAAAGATGTTTTTGCTTTATGCTGTAGGAAGCAAGATGATGTGGGGTGCCAGGCAGAAAGGGTCTTGAGAACCTTTGGAGATGTAGGCAGTGCATCTGTTGATAATTAGAGGTTGGGATGTGTGTATGTATGTTTGCATTTGCACATACATACACAGAGAGGTTCAGATTTACCACTGATGTTGAAGTATTCATAAACGTTAAATCTAAGATTCAGTGTAAGTTTTGATATACTTGTAAGAAATATTTTTATTATATACATATATATACATGTATATATATAGTATATATTTATATAGATATATATACATACATATTTATGCAAATATACATACATACACACAAAAATGCTTATAGGTTTATCAGGCAAATAGGAATGTGTCAAATATTTAGTTCGGAAAGAATAATGTAAAATGTTAATGGTTTTGTTTAACAAGAGGAAAAAGAGAGAATTATAGCTGTCAGATTGCTTTTCCTTCAAGACCCTGAGGATATGTTACTTCTTTTATTATACTTTAAAAAAATAAGGTTAGTAGCAGAATTAAACTTTACTACTTTACCTTGATTTCTATTGTGGAAATTTAAAATCAGGGAGAAAATGATTGTTTAATAAAAGAGACAGTAAGCTCACTCTGGGTTCATGAACAATGTCAGCTTTGCCTAGAGAAAGAAATGCAAGTTCTTTTGATGTTTTTAAACACGACTGTTTTAAGTAACATCTTATTTTAGCTGCTTCTGTGGGACATAGTTGTGGTCCAGGATGTGGTGGTTTCTAAAAGGAAGGAAGGAAGGGCTCAAAGTAGGGCTCTCCCCTTTGGAGCATATGCCTCTCGGGTGGAATTGGAAAGGGCAAGAGGTCTCATGTTGCAGGGTCATTTGTGTATTTCCTTCAGCCTTTGGCATGTCATGGGGCGTTTGCTGTGGGATCTCAAACTACATCTTTTCTCTCATAACCTTTGCTGTCAGATTTAGTTCCTTTACTTGCTCCTTGTAGAGTTATTTTACATGACATTAAGGTTAAGTAGAAGCTTTTATTACTGGTATTTTTGATGTGTATGAATAACCTCCATTCAGAAACAAATTTGTCAACCTTTTTTAAAGTGTCTGTTGCAATTTATGTGTGAAGCAAGGATTTATGAGAGAAATCTAGATTTACTGCCCCATCTCCAAAAGCAATTCAGGGACTGCAATGTATACCTCTGTGTGCATATACACGTGCGTGTGGAATTTAACATCCAGAGCTGACAGCTGAAGTAAGAGACTTTGAAAAAGGATGATGCTGATTGCTAATGATTTGCACAGGAGTGTGGAGATTTGTACTGCAAACCTACATGCTTCCAGTTCATTTTTATCTGGAGATCCCTTATGTCATTCTCCTCTGCATCCTTTTCTGCAGTGCTCTTGTGCTCCCCAAGGCAGCACTCTCCTCTGCCTCACACATTCTTTGTCAGATACATAGCCACCTTTTACTTAAATTGGAAAAACAGGCAAACTAAAAAACCACCCTTGCATTCATTCTTTAAAAAATACACAGTGAAAAAGTGAGTTTTCTTGTGTTACATGGTCTGTATTAAAGGCAATGCTTGTCCTGTCTGTACTTGTGATCTCTTGGGGGACCTAACTCATTTATGCCAGCCACTCCACTGAATGCAGCTTTCCTCTACGTGTGAGTCAAACCACTGCTGGGCAGGAAAGTTTGTCAAGCTCCAAGTAAAACAGTGTAAGTCAAGGCTTGGACAGAAGGACATACTGCTAACAGGGAGTATTTAACTGGGTATCTAGGTAGTTACAGCTCTTTTTGAGGAAGCTGCCTGTTGAGAAATCTGTCAGCACTGTAAATATTCAATGTTCATTGTGTTGATGTAATTACAGAGCTTTTCAATGGGTTTTCTGCTGATAATATCAGTGTAGGGTTTTCCTTGTATTTTATTTTACTCAATAACTTGACAACCAAATCATCTTCTAATACTGTTGAAATACATAATTCCATATATAGAATTTGTAACATTGTATTTCTAATTAGTGTTGCTACTAAGTTATTAAAATGTGTTGTGTTCAGAGTCTTTTGCTTTCTGTATCAGAAGAGGGCTATGGCTGATATTAACAGGAAGGTAGGCAGCTGTGCACCTAGGAGAGGAAAATGTTAATTGCAGGAAGATTGAATTCAGGGTAGAAAATAGAAATGTTTACAAATTGGCCTATTTGTGTTTTTGTGGTGGGTGTTAGGCAAATAGGAAAAGTTATTTTGGCTGCTCTGCAGGGTGTTCTAATTTTTAACATTAAAAATAAAAAATGGAATTTCACATACACATGTAAACAAATAATACATGTTTAATAGGCAGGTAGCTGGTAATTGTCTAGAAGGAGTGAATTTCTAGCTTAGTGTTGTAATCTAAAGTTACTTGAATTTTTTTGTGTGGTCCATTGTACTATTTAGCCAGAACAAGCTGTTTAACATTTTACCTACCAAAATTATTTTTAAATGATACAGAGAAATGCTAAAGATTTGAAATTGGTTTTATGTTTAATGCAATACAAACAAAAAAGAGGTTAACAGAATTTGCCAGATGCAAATTTTATAAATTCTATTTAGATTGGAACTTTGCCTAGCAAGACAGCCATTTCATCTTGCATGCACAGGTGTGTATGAACTGGAAAAGGTGAGATGAGAAGTAAAGAGAATCTAAAGAATGCCTTTGGACATATCAGTGGTGTCAGATAACTGAGTAAACACAATGCAGTAAGTCCAAGGAACAGAGAAGATGGGAATCCCTTTGGGATTCTGATCTGGGAATTCATGTGATCTTCCTGATGGTTGCAACAAATGTCCACAAAAGCAAAGGCTTTGATTTTCTTTGGGAGAGGTAAAGAAGTGAGGGAATAAAATTAAGATTAACTGTATATAGAGTGATTATTTGAGTGGGAAGTGTTAAAAACAGTAATTACTACAGTGGAGATAATTAATCAAAAGCAGTGGTTGATCTCCCATGTTTTGGTCAAGGTGCTTCCGTAAAGTTGTTGCAGTGATGATTTTAAATGTCAATATTGGCTGGAGTAATAAATAGGGCTTGCAATAAAAGGCTGTCAGTGCTCAGTAAAGGCTCAGTGAAGTATGGGATGCTTGGTCAGTGAAGGTGTTGATGCATCTTGCCCCCAGCCCATAGATACTGCTGAAGTGCTGTGTCTTTCTCAGTAAGAGCTGACAGCTTGCAATGCTCTTTTGTCTCTAGGCTGGAATAATTCAGATTGCCAGATTCTGAACTGTGCATCAGGGCTAATCTCAAGTTTATTCTGCCTGCTGCTGGAGAGAGGAAGATTGTGCTGTATGCAGAAAGGATCAGTGTTCATTTGTCAGTCAGTTAGCAGAGAGCACCGTGCAGGCTGTTCAGGAGATGCTGTAACAGACTCTTGGTGTTACTGCACCACACCCCTGTATGCACACCCCCCTCCCAACCCCCAGCATCCCAAAAAGAGTTTATTGCTTGAGCAATTTAGAAGTGGTAAAAAGTTATAACTGCAGATGTTCTGCATCTGTTTACTTCACTAAAATCTGATGGGTTGAAGGAATCAATCAAAATTCAGAGGAGCTTTTATATTGTGCAAGAAATGCTTTTTAAAATTGGCTGTATTCAAGTGGTTATATGCCACAATTGTTAAGGAAGTGGGTTTAATTTTTAAATGAAAAAAGGTGTCTTAGGAAGAAGGGAGGATACCAAGAACTTCTTCAGAAGTGAATAGTAGTACCTACAGCAAACCAGGGAGAAATCTAAACATGTCATTTTAAACAGGTTTAAAAAGTCTGAAACTGAACTGTCACACTGAATCTCTCTCAAACCTGGGACACAGTTATTCAAAAGTCTTTGGCTAAAGTGCAGAATCAGAAGCAGCTTTACAACACTACTGCTAGGAAGTTTGTAAGACAGTCCTTCAGCATTGCCAACAGAGTATTTCCTGCAAGTAAAATCTGTCTTGCTCAGCTCAAATATATGACTCTTGTTTCTATCTAGTATCATATTTTGAAATGTTAGTCTTCCTATTTAAATTTTATATTTTGTTTCCACTTAGGACTATTACAGGCTGCTAAACAAAGCACCAAACACCTTTTCTAATAATTTAAAATTACACTGTTAAATGCAAATTTACCTTTTAAAACAGCAGCACTTCTAAA
Organism: Aegithalos caudatus; assembly: GCA_013389925.1. NCBI lineage: Eukaryota > Metazoa > Chordata > Aves > Passeriformes > Aegithalidae > Aegithalos > Aegithalos caudatus. The sequence goes on from WEIU01013741.1 coordinate 51,820, forward strand.
TGCAAATAGCATGTCTACACATTGGTGATGGATTATAATTGAATAAACATAAGGTCTTCTTTATGTGTATTTGATGCTCTAGTAGTACAAGTCTAATGATTATTTAAGTTTAGTATTTCCTGTAATATCTGATAGACTTTTAAACACAGCAGTGACTTCTAGAAAGTGATGTCGAGGAGAAAAGCAGAGACAAACCAAATTAATTCACCTCAGGGGGCTATAAACATATAAATGTAAAGATCTATTTTTACAAACCCATGATTTTTGATCCAAGGCTTTTGACATCCAGACAGGTGCTTTATTAAATCTCTCTCATATATTTTTACTTGAGAGTATCCACCAATGCAGTGAGAAGTGAAGGCACTCATCACCTTGCAAAAAGCAGTGTGTCACCACATGTGTGTGTCACTCTGGTAATGCAATTTACTTTCTTTTTCCTTGGGTTTGCAGGCAGGAGGTTCCCAGGTCATCTTCACCAATCCTCTGGAGATTGTAAAGATTCGGTTGCAGGTAGCAGGAGAAATCACCACAGGACCCAGAGTCAGTGCCCTCTCTGTTATAAAAGATTTGGGCTTTCTTGGTCTTTATAAGGTACGTACTTGTGCTTTGAGTGCCTTCATCATTTTATGCTAAACTTCTATGTTGTTGAAACAAAACCTGTTAAAAACAAAGACATCTTTTGAATTTAAAACCAATCTCCTCCTGCAGGGCAGCCCCACAGTGGAAAACTGAAGAAAACTCACTTCTATATTAATGGCAGTGGGATACAAAAAAATACTCCCCCATTCTATCCTTTGGGCTTTTATGCCAAGCTACAGGGAGTCCTGTATTACAGACCTGCTGGCTTCTGGCGCTGCTCATTTCATTTGGTGGGGTTTTGTGAAAAGTTTCTTTAGCTTTCCCTGTGCGTTTTTCTTGCATTTATTTTGAATCTCTGTATCTCTATTGTTATCTTTGCAGCAGGATATTCTCTTTGTCTTAATAAATTGATGGCAGTGAAACAGCAGTGAAGTTTAGTAGGATTCAGGTTTTTAAGAAGTTAAGTGGTGGGATTTGTCAATAAATTCCACTGAAAAAAGCCTGTTCTGTATGGTTCTTCAGCAGAATGCCAGTCAACAGATTCCTTCCCTGCAGGTATACTTACTGCCATCATTACAGATCAGGTGTAATGGAGCAGAAGCTATTAGTTTCCTTAAACAAGGAAGAGTGTTTCTTCCTGTATCTTCTGCCAGTGCAAGGGGTAATACGTAAATTCAGCAGTTCCATTAGCTGTGCACTTACAAAACATTGCTTTATGTAATTTGCCCATAGACCTGCAATAATACTATAAAAATGTGCACATTTACTTTTAGAGCTGAAGCTTTTGTTTTGAACTTGGTAGATGAGATTTGTGACCACTGTGTTTCCTTATTAAACTGCACTCAATTTGCAGCATTTTTTCTCTTTTTGCTAATCTTCCAGTGCAGCTTCTTTGGTCAAACAGATGATGATCAGTGTGAGGTCTTACGGTACTTACTGGTTTTAGTAGTGCCTTTGTGTTTGGAGGAAAAAAGGCTGGCAGGGACTTGTCTTGCTGCTTTCCTGGTTTTCAGAAAGATACAGGGACTGATCTTTGTCACTTCTTTCATTGCCTTTGTACACACAGTGTGTAAAAAGTGTTTATATACCTAAGTACTGATGTCAAGATTGATGTAATGTATAACTTAGCAAAATGATATATGAACCTTGAATCTTCCTCATTCCAGACACATAGTTTAGATAGGCTTTATTCTTATTTTCAAGTTCCCTGTGCCATTTGTTTCCTGAGACATTATTTTCTGTGTTATGTGGTAGATCAAATGAGTTTGTACTTCCAGGGCTCAGGCTGCTTGCTGGATATCAATTTTAGCCTTATTTACAGAATTTATTTGCATTATGTCTCTTTGCTCTGTGTCAGGGTGCCAAAGCATGTTTCCTCAGAGACATTCCCTTTTCTGCAATCTACTTTCCGGTTTATGCTCATAGTAAACTGATGTTTGCTGATGAAAGTGGCCATGTGGGAGGGCTTAATCTCCTTGCAGCTGGAGCCATTGCAGGTAATTTTGCAGAATGTTTCCTAAAAATTTTTTTTTTTCTTTTAGTGAGTAATATTTAATATTCATTCGGTAGCCCCATATAAAGGAAGGGTAGTGTACCATTGTATCTGATTTAATCTAAATTTGATCGCTTTTATCCTTAGTGGGAGGCGATGTAATTTTGATGAGAGCTAATTACATTTGCATAATGTGGATAAACAGCGTAATGCAGCTCAGCAACTTGTAGTCAAATTTGATCTGTCTGTCTCAATGGGGTTTTACTTGTTACTGAGCTCTCAGAGTTGAAAGCTAATTTGAATCTTTGATGAACATAAAATGAGAGATCATAAGAGCTAAGAAGAAAATGACTTATCCAGGTTTGGATTCTGGAATAACTGAAACTTTGTTGAAATGTAATTGCTGAAAATATAGCATTAGTTTTTAAAGAAGCTGAAGTACCACAGTCTGAAATTTAAAATATTTTACACCATGTCAAACAAGCTTAGTATAAAGGCAATATTCAGCTGTGATAAAAAGTTGTTTTTACTAAAGACAAGGGTTATAAAAATACTAGATATAGGAACTATAGTGGTGGATATTTAAACATGCAGATAGAGATGGCCAGATTCTGCACTGCCAAGGGCGAGCTCAGCAGATGCAAACCTGGTATCTGCACGCAGCCTCGCAGCTGAGAATGATTCAGTGTCAGAATCTGCAGATCAGAAGCACCACTGGGCTGAGCAGGACCCTTTGGTACGTGTTACAGTTGTAAGGCATCACTGTACAGATATATCCATCAATTGTGTGAGTGCCTGTGTGTGAACAGCAGTTTCCCATCTCTGACTTGACACACAGCTTGTCTGCACCTTCTTGGTGCCAGGTGGTGTGTTCCTCGGGCCACAGGGAAAGGAGAGCACTTAGGAAACATCTAACAGATTTGTAGCCCTGTTCATTCTTTAGTATTGCAGAGCTGGCAGAAATGGAAAATTATTTAGTTTATTATATGCATACAAGACTCATATATAATATATTTTTGTGTCTTCTATAAGATTTTTAGACTGCAAACTTCTGTTTGTTTCATTAGTGTTTCTGTGTTGCTCATACTAAGGGATGAACCCTATTAAAATGTATGTAAATCTCATAGGCCTAGTTTTACAGCATGTACAGGAATCTGCCTCTCTGAATTGCAAATTTCACATCCTCAATTGCTCACTCAATCCCAGTTACACGTGCACAGCAGGCAAGAATACAGTCTGAAGGGATCTGCCTGTAAGGAAAATCTGCATATGATTGCTGTCTGTGTGTGCTCACAGGCTTAACTGCAGTGCTTCTGTTTTCCTTTAAAACCTCCTGAATTGGTCAGTGACACTTCAGAGTTTATCATCACCTATGCAATCAGTGACTTGTTAACATTTTTAGTTCAGCATAAGCCAATTGTAAAAGTTTAACAGAAGTCAAAATTAATTTCATTATTTTAAGTCAGAAGATGGTTCCTTTTTGTAGGGGGATGAAGTTTTTACAGTATTCAGAAGTATTCAGAAATATCTCAGATAACACAGTTATGTACTGTGGAGTACATTTCTGAAAACTTTCTCCTTTCCTTTGACTATAAAGCCGAGAGTGGTGCCTTGGAAGTGGAGATTTGTTCTTCCATCACTGTTGGCTAGTATCATGCTGTTGGTACTAAGCAGACTTGTAAAACACCTTCATTGTCCTCAGTCTTTTTATGGCTTGCCTACTGAAGTAAGCAGCATCTATTCTCCTACAGAACAGTCCAAACAGCAGTGTAGACATATTTCTGTACAATAAGGGTTTTAAGCAGTAGTTTTTCTCACCAACACATTTAACAAATGGATGCATAGGATTCAATTTCCAAATTAATCACCTATGTCATTTTAAACTATGTTGTAGAGTATAAACAAATACAGTAAATTTGCACAACTAATTTTTATATATTACATATATTGCCAATTTTTTCTCATTTCAAACTGCTACAGCCAGACCTCTAGAAGATGCTGAGAATGGGTTTTTAGTTTATTTCCTTTACCACCAGTTTCAGCCTTTAAATTTAGAAGAGTCAGAACGATTATCTCAGGCACGACAGCTTATATGAGCATCAAGAGTAAGAACCTGCATTTTTTTGCAATGTCTAGCCCTTGTAAAAAATATAAAAGTTTGCACTTGTATTTTTCAGTTGCAAGTGTTTCATCTTTCAGAAGATCCTTTGTGCAAATTAAATGTGGTTTTCTTCTAAAAGGTGTGCCTGCTGCTTCTTTGGTAACCCCTGCTGATGTCATCAAGACAAGACTGCAAGTGGCAGCTCGCGCTGGTCAGACAACATACACTGGAGTTATCGACTGCTTCAGAAAGATTCTGAGGGAAGAAGGCCCTTCAGCTTTGTGGAAGGGAGCTGGAGGTGAGGGAAAAAAATTAAGGCTGACCCCAAATCTGCAAATTAGCACTTGTTTTGTTAAGGACTCAAATCAGAGCAGTGTTTACAAGGTCTGATTGTGAAAAATGTAACACCTTGTTACAAATGTTTAGCTTCTCTCCTGAGGAATTGCTCTATTTGTTTAACACTGTGATTTGTAATATTTAACAGCTCGTGTGTTCAGATCTTCACCCCAGTTTGGTGTTACTTTGGTCACTTATGAACTTCTGCAGAGATGGTTGTATGTTGATTTTGGAGGCCTGTAAGTCAAGTATTTGTTCTTTAGCATGCACAGAATAACTGCCAAAATTGAAGAAAAAAACCCCAAACTTTTTCATGCATGAGACCCATTAAGACTTGTTGACTTTGAGCACCTGTACTTAAAATTGTAGCATGTAAAAAATTCCCCTGTCCTTATAATTGAGGGAAACTTGCATGCCACTTCTAATCAGATGAGGAGATTAAGAACCATTTCGTATTTATTTCAGTATGCTAATTTGTATTTCCATTGTAGCAAGATAGTTTTGTCCATTTTCCCTGTGACACTGGAAGCTAAAGGAATTTACAAAAGTATCAGTAAAAATGTAACTTCAATTTTGGGTTTGATTTAAAATTAAGTAGTGATATGACCTCATTCACTTCACCATAGGAGTCAATTAATTAGGGTCAGCTTTAACAGTCTTCCATATTCAGACAAAAGATTTAAGTATTTAAGCCTGAATGAGTCTATTTAAAGTCCTCTCTTATGAAATCTAGACTAACAAAATGACCTTTTTCTTTGTCCAAACAGCAAACCTGCTGGATCAGAATCTACCCCAAAAACACGAATTTCAGATCTTCCTCCTGTTAACCCTGCACATATAGGAGGATACAGACTTGCTACAGCTACGTTTGCTGGTATAGAAAATAAATTTGGTTTATATCTTCCAAAGTTTCGAGCTGCCGCCACCACCCCAGCTCAAGCACACAGTAGCAGCTGAATCCTGAGAAGATGTTTCAAATGAACAAAGTGATGCAGTGGGAAGAGTTCACAGGAGTACTGCTGTATTTTTTTCCAGTCAGCTGCATGTGTTCTAGCTGAACTGAGCTTGCAAATCTAATTGCTCCTTTCAAATATTCATACATACCTGCATTTATTTATTTACACACAAGGAACTGATTGAAGCTGTGGTTCTCTGCCTTGTTTTAACCAGTGGCATGAAGCTGTAGCCTAGACTCTACCGTGCACAGCTTGCATTTAATGTTACTGTACATATTGTACATCTTTGTACAGAGACATCAGGGCATCTATACACGTACATTTATATAATGGGTATTGCAGTTCAAAATAGTTTGAAATGTACAGATGTTTTGAAGGTGTTTTGTTAACAATCGTGACAATAAAATGTTTAAAAACGCTTGCCTCAGTTTGCTTCTTTGGATTTATAGGAAGTTGTCCAGAATGATTGTTTTTCCCTTAACAGAGGAAATGTGAAGATCAGATGCATTTAATGAATGGACAGGACAGGACAGAACCTCTCTCTCTGCAGGAATGCCCTTCAGTGCTAGTTACAGCAAAGGAATTGAAATGCAATGTGCTGGCTCGTAAGTGTTAGAGAACACAGTAATTAGATGAGCACATGCCAATATTTTATTTTGCAGCACTACTTTGTGACAAGGAATTCTCTCAAAAGACATGGAAATATTAAATATGTAATAGATATGACTTCTGTGGTAGCATATTCAAAACACAATGAGAGATTTGCCAGTTACTAACACACTCAAGAATTTTTACAGGGTTTATTACTTTCCTGAATAGAAAACTTGTTATAAAAAATTGAAAGCACTTTCTTTATTTCTAGATTTACCACATTTTACGATGAGATTATATTATTCAGGGGAGGGGGGGGAACCTCCTTACTTTTGTATTATTTTTATATGCAAAACTGATTGTTTATATTTACAGATGAATGGAAGTAAAAGGAGAAGAGAAAGTGAAAGCTTGAACTATTTCTGGCTTAGTGTCTGCCAAAAGCTTCCCTGGTATAATATTTAAATGCAAAAATGTCAGAGGAAATAGGGGAGTTTAGATTTCTGCTGTGGAGGAAAATTAGTCACACCATCTTTGCATCAGAGATAAGATGGGTGGTTTCCAGCCTTGCTTACTGAAGTTTTACATGTTTCTTACAGGGTTAGACATCCTGGAATAGAGCATATCAGTGTAAAACTGATTTCAGGTTCTGTTTTCTTACTTGGGTGACAGCAGGCGCATCAGAGATTAAATCAGTTTATGAAGAAATGGCTTAAGAACTAGACACTACACAGACCACGCCTTTTCCAGCTCTAGCCTCTAAGGAAGATAAAAATTATTTTGGTGCTGAATATTTAGTGAGCCAGAGGTTACAATAGCCTGACCATGGAAGTTTGATCACTATTCTGCAATATGAATATAGATAACCCCATTAGAAAGCTTCCTTGTTTATTGGTTGTATTGGGTTTAAGGCATTTCTTGTTCTGTACTGTTTTCTGGATAGAGACAGGCTTCCAAATCTCTCCTGTATCTGTGAATTTTTTCTTGTGCTTTTCTAAATAGAGACAAAAATGGTGGGGACCCACCGGCATTTATCTTAGTTATGGCTTGTTGACTGCCTTGATCAAGGCCTTGATCAAGGCCAAATGCACAACAGCATTTGTATTTTTCTTGCAGCTCCAAAACTGGACAGTTTGGCTCCCAGAATCCTCATTTACAGCGTCTAGCGTCACTTTTAGTCTCAATGTTGCAGGTATGGCTTTTACAACATTTTTAATCTGTACACAGCTATTCTGTGAGGGAGGACCACAAGCAGGAATAAAAACAGAGTAGAAAGAAATTTCTTAATTGAAAATTTTTGTAAGGTTGAAACTACACAAAATTAATGCCATATGACCTGCATGTATGCGAAAGAAAGCCTTACCTACTGGATTTCTGAAAACAGAAGTGTGAGGGAAAAGTAATGTCAATAAAAAATCCCACAAGAACAACCAACCAAAAACCCAAGCACCCCCTCCCCCTAAAACCATCAAACCAAGAGATCATCTGCTTGGTAAGAATTCTTCTTCCAAAAGGTACAAACCAGCTCATGATGTGCCTGTTGTTACACAGTTCACATGCTTCCCAGCTGATCAGAGCTGCTGTTGTAGGGCTGAGGAGAGCACACAGGATAAACGTCTGCAAACTGAGCTCGTGGCTGCATTGCAAAGGGAGGGACACACACTCCTGAAACGCTAACACCAATGGAAGCCTAAACACATTTCCCTTCCAGACCCACCAAAAAAGAAAACTTTCTGTAGGCAGAACTGCTGTGTCTCTATAAGCCGCTCATAAAAACAGAACTAAGACAAGGAGAAAGAGAACAAACCCCAAAACTAAACAGAAAAGTTAAACAATGGAGAAACAATGACAATACTCCTGGACATGAAAGTGATTAAAGAATATAAACCTGTTTCCTACTTTTAAGCGTGTAAAACCAGCTCTTCTGGCAAAACAACAAGCTAGTAAGAGTAAGAACAAATGCAGAGTCGTAAGTTAAAGACTACAAAACTGGTTTAGTGCCTAATTAATAAAACTCACAGTATTTATAAAAAAAACCCAAAAGAAATAGCCCTCCTGCAACCCATCTTGATAGAAAACTTCATAATGTGCTAAGAAAGAAAAATAATAACCTTAAACAGAAATTCCAATTCTGTTTCACGCTATTAAGAAGTTTAGTTTAAATAAAAATGTTAAATATCAATAATAATAATAAAAATCTTAGTACAGAAAATTAGTATCAAGTCTGTAGTTAACAGAATGAAAATCATCATGCTACAGAAATCAAGTTAAGTCTACTTCCTTATCCTTTGGAAAAGAAAAGTTTGAGAATAGGAGGTTTTTTGCTATTGGCCAATTGCCATGGCAGTAAGGGGTGGCTGGGGGTAGAAAACAACAAGCCTGTGATGTGTGTGAAAAGGATCAGCTCCCAGAAAATTCAAACTTCTGCAAGGACACAGATTAGAGGTCAGGGCAGCTGACGAGTGCTTGTATAGTATTTATTTATGAATCAGTCTCACCTTTTAATGCACCAATTCAAACAAAAGGAAATTGGTATTAAATATGTATTTCATGAATTCAATCTGATTATCATGTAAGTTTGTAACTACAGACAAATTTTTATTCACATATATTACCCACTACCAGAGTCTGAGGCTTATCTATATATAGACAATGAAACTTGGAACATATGCATGCATATCATGGGTAATTTGAAGAGTTCAAATTCATGAATACTTCAGAGATTTACTACCTAATGAAGGTTAGTCTGTAATATAGAAAGTTTTGGGAGCAGAACTTATACTTTTCAGAAAGATACTGTTTCAGATTGGACTTTACAGAAGCCAAGTAGCAAATTTATACCAGGTTAGTGTTTCAGCAAAAGAAGATCCCTGCAAAGTCAAAGTTAACTGTATTAAAAGTTACACAAATCCAAGAATGTGCTTGTAATTTATATATAAAACATAACAACGCAAGATCTGATTTTCAGTGATCTTAATACATTTCGAAGTCCATTGTTGAATCCATATATTGCTCCCCTAAGCTCTGATTAGCACTGACACTCCAGGATGTGCATCCAATGGAAGGGCAGCCCTGTGTGGAGGGCTCTATGCCGGGATGCGGGTCGCCGCCTCCTCCTCCGCGTCCGCCCTGTTGGCGTTGATTTCTGCCAGCGTTCGGCCGAAGCGCGTCCACTCGTCCCCGCGAGGAACGGCGATTTGCTGTGACACAGACAGCGTTACTGCAACCTCCGCAGAAATAAAGCTCAGCACTTAAATCATGGGCAGAACAGCTTCCAGGAGGTAAGCTTAGCTTTATTTTACTGTAAGCATCAAAAGATCTAACTAATAAAAGAAGCAGAATTTGAGACTCCTGCACTGAAGTATAAAATGATAGTATAATAAACTTGTGCTGTGTGGCTCCACCTGAAAGACTGCCTTCAAAGGGAATACTAATGCTGTATCACATCCCATCAATTAGTCATGTACTACTGTAGTACACATACTTGCAGTAGCACAGCTTCTCTGTTAAGAACAAAATCAAGGTTGCTCCACTGCAAAATTTTTTGTTTGGTACTTCTCAAGCTAGGATCAGAATTCACGTATGCCATGGTTACACAGAAGATAAAGTTTCTATGAAAAAAAAATTGATTCTTATATTCTTATTTCACCAGCCTTACAGTAAAGCTTTTTCTTTTTGACTGGATGACATGCTAAGAAGTTATGCTAGAAGACCTTAAATAAAACACTACTAGGAAATATTAATTCAAAAATACAAATGAAACCAAATCATTATTCCTCTAATGACAGGAGAAAAAAATTAACAACAAGCTGCTAAATAAATAAACTCTAGTGTTCAGCAATATACTTTGCACAATACATAACATACATACCTCTCCCACGTCATATATAACTATTTGTCCCTCTGAATCACCTACAGCAATCTCTCTCCCAGAATGTGTCCATCTCACACGGTTCAGAGCAGGATTGCCCTCCACGGTGATGCTTGCCATAGGCACCTGTACCAATTTGAAACACATTGCTAAAAATGCACCAGGTTTCCATGAGCTAGAGATTACAGAACAAATCTAGGCCATCAAAAGAAGTGCCCAACACTTCAACTGGTGCATGGTACACAGATCAAAGACACTATTCACAATACAAAGACCTCAGTGGCCTTAAGCTGTCAGCAGTAACATGACCAAAATAACACATCTGTGCCTTGGCCAAAGTATAAACATCTGCTATCAAAAGGCACATCTGCACTCTTCCTGTGGGACAGGAGGCACAGACACGCTCTCAGGCAGTGATGTGGCACCTGGGATCTCAGGAAGATAATGGCACAGGGCAGGGATGAAATCAGCTGTTCTGGCAGGTCAAGCCCTGCCCAAAAGGCTAGAGCAGCTAATGCCAACTTAAAGCTGCAGGCTGGCATATGGCCCTACAACTTTCTTCTACGTGGAGTTTTCAGATGGCGTGTCTGTCAGGTTTCTCCTCTGATCTACCTCCAGCAAGTCTTGGAAAAGGTTTCCACTATAATGAAGTTTATAACCCACATAAGAAAACCAAACATTCCATTCACTAAGTTAGAAACAAATGGCACTTTCACTGCAGTGTTACTGTGGCAGTAGGAACAGCAGCGGTGTGTGGTAACAGGTTTGTTCACACTGTTAAGCTGTAGGCTGACAAAGCCGGAGGGTGGGAGGTCTATAATCACTTTCACAACATGGATCAGTGTTACAGCAAGAGATATTTTGCTCTCTTGTTATAGGTTAAAAAAAATTAATTACTGCTGTTACTCATTAAGAGGAGTCATTTGTAACTCTGTAATCAAAGAATGCTATCTACTACACAGAAACTACTGGAACTACAGAATATTTAAAAGCAACAACAACAAAAAAACAAGCAATGGCCAAAAAAACTCCAAACTGTGGTAAACACATGACTTTTTTTTAAGACTACAAACAATTTTCCAGCTGGCACTTGACTCTTTGACTCCTCACCTCAGTATCATTGTTGAGATTCCACAAGTCAAGCCTGCCCATCCCATCCACACAGGCAAACAAGGCAGGGTGAGTTGGAGACCACATCACATCATAAACATAATCCGAATTGTCTTCGAAGGAGTAGAGAGGTTTGTTATTCTGAAAAGCAAAGAAACAATGTGATACCCAAACCCTACATTTCAAAATTATAAAACTGACAGGTAAAGTAAAATACAGAACTTCAACAGTATTACTAGCAATAAGTAAAAAGTCATTGGCTTCAAAAAAATGCCACTGCAAAAATCAGCCAAAACCTAATGCTTTTTATTATTAAGCATATGCTATCCAAAGCATGCAGCCATTTTGCTGGCTGCTACTATAAAAAAATCAATAGCGAGCCAATTGTAAATTTTATGCTTTAAGAACCTTGTAAATCAAGCCAATGACAATTCAGTGACTATTACTCAGATTTTAATTCTGCTTCCTCTGCTTTGCATTCCTCAGGGCATCAGACTAACAGAGAAAGAAGTAATTCTGGCAGTGGAAATGACAGATACTTCAACTGTGAGCCTCATCAAGTTTAACTGACATTAGTTTTGGTGCTGTCCCTTAGTCCTCCACAAAATTGTAGCAAAACATTTGCCTTATGAATATATGAGGTAACTGACTTTATAACATGATTTACATTTGATTACATTGTAATCATTATTGATAACAAAGGGCAAAAGGTTGAAAAGAATGGATCAGAAATACACAAGTGATATACAAGCTGAAAGCGAAGTTTTATGCTGTTAATCTTAGTTCTGCTCATCAGCTGTCTCCTCTTTGCAGTACTGCAGCTAAGAACCTCAGAACTTCGCAGTTTGACTTCAGGTTTGTGAGCTTCCTTAAGTAGCTTAAATTATAGCACCACCTTGTGTCACGGGCTATGAAGAAAGCCACTGAACTATCTAAGTTACCTTCGTTGTCCAAAGCTTTACTGTCCAGTCAAAAGAGGAGGTGACAAAAAGATGTGAGAAGTCTACAGGTCCAACTGCTGCATGGCAGTTGATACCTGTGATTGGTCCCTGGTGTCCTTCAAACATCTCACTGATTCCAGCTTTGCTGTTTCAGAATATACAACCAAGGTTAATTGATTTGGAAACCAAACATCCGCAGACAGAGATAGCACTGAAATGCACTTTAAATACAGCCACAAGATTTTGCTGCCTTATATGGATGTTACCCCACTGCAAAAGGCTTCACCACAGCAGGATCACAAAACACCAAGCTTGAAAACAGACCTTAAGTTCAAGATGTATTTTCTGCTAACTGTAAGTGCCAAAATACATCCTAGGGACAGGAGATTAATTCAGGTACCAGTCCACACATTTAAATATGTTGTCCTCCAAGCAATAGCTACAACTTCAATTCATACAAAGAACAAAATCCAGTCTCAGGAATAAGCATAAAACTCCCATTAAATTAAGAGAAGTTGCATATACTTTAAGGGCAGGAAGTTCAGACATAAACCAGTAACAATGTATATAATAGCCTCCTATCAGGGGTGATGAAAAAGGAGGGAAACAGATGGGAAGGATGTTACACAAAAGTGATACAATTTTGGGTATTTTGGAACCGAAAAGCTGTGCAGCAAGGTGATGTGTATTTGAGATGAAACCTGGACACTGAATTGTATTTAAGAAAGCAATTGATAAGATACAGTCAGACAATTTCAAAATAGATTGAACAGCAGGAGAACAGCTAGCCAATTTAAGATTTGTGCGTGATGTTACTGTACAATTATCTACAAAACTGATACAAAGTTTGGAATGTTCTGCTACAATTCAAATGAATAAAACCACACTGACCTATGCTGTCCTCACCTACACAAACAACTCATAATACCAGTTCAATATTTCAACCACTTCTGTTTTTAATGAAGCTCTTAATCAGGAAAAAGTGCACTGGAATTCAGAGATACTCTGAACTCCTTCAGTGCAAAGGAGAAAGTATGAACTTAAAAAAATTTTGAGGGTAAAGCATGCAGGAACTCATCCTTTCATTATTTTTATTTCACTGGAAGAATTAAAGTTTGTATTCACCTGCCATGACGGCATGCAGTGTACACTGAGCCTTCTTCACTGCCAACAACAAAGTTGTTGACATCTCCAATAGGGAAAGACATGCAGGTAACAGCCACAGCCTTGGATTGTTTGTGAACCAGCTCCATGCTATCCTGTAGTGAAAATATCAGCAACTTACTTCATAAAAGAAATAACACCTAAATAAAATAAATCTTTTAGATTTCACCATAGAAGGTTTTTCTTTTTTTTTTCTTTTTTTTTTTAACTTGGATAGATTGGGCAGGAATAAGGATGTTTTCTTAGTACATTTGTGTTCACAACTAACACAAGTACACCGAAACTGTACAAAAAAAACCCAGAAAATATTTGATTCCACAGGTGGGAAAATACTTTATCAAATATCAAGCTACCTTAATTCTATGCTTTGGGAAAATGTTGATTAATGTTTATTAGATCAACTGAATTTTTAATAAAATATTTATCTAGACTAGTTACTATATATACATCTCAATCAAAAGTGCACTTACCTGTGGTTGGGAAAGCATATCCAGACTCCAAGAGCATATTTTCCCATCAGTTGAGATACTAATCAAATTATGAGCATTCTGGGTCCCAACAACATTTACACAGTACACTGGATGCTAAGAAACAAAATATTACCAGAAAATATTTTAGAAGTAATAACCAGTTCTGATATAATTAATGTACAGTAAAATATACAACTTCGCCATTTAACAAAGCACAAAAGATTGATCCCAATCAAAAGTACAAATGATACTCCCCTATAAAGCTGATACTTGTTTTTTCTGACACTGATTTTTATGAAAAGCCTGGTTCCTAAGTGTCAAAATATGGACGTAGGCATTTAAGCATTGCTAATCAAGTGCACTGGCCAGAATTTCCCAGATGTTAAATACATCTCAACAGTCACAGTCCTTGAAGGTATTTCACCTCCTACCGTGTGAGCAGCAGCTGAAAGCGGCGTTCTCTGCACTGGGGTTCTCTTGTTGCTGCGATTATCCCACAGCACTATCTGGCCTGAGTATGTGCCACCAACCACCAGATTGGGATGAAATTTTGCAAATGTAGCTGACATCACTGCAGACTGAAAGGAAGGAAAGCAAACAACAAAATATAAGAACTATCATTCAGTGACACTATGTCTAAAACTAAAGGAAATGAGGCCAGATAACAGAAAAACTTCTCTGATAAAATTTATTCAGTACATTATTTCACTGCTCAATTAATTAAGGATTCACCCACTGTCTTTTTAACCCTTCAACAGTCTTTTTGTTTCAATTTATAGTTATAAAGTGAAGTTTTCCTCCTCTTTTCTTTCACGTGCATACATCTGTATTCCTCCTAGAATAGTTTATTAACAAAGGAAGGCCCAGTAACACACAAGATTTTGATAATGTTTTGCCACATTCTGTAGTGATTACTTCTTAGAGAATGAAGAAATACATTTTGATATAAGAGAGTTACTTTTGCAATCTGGGCTTTGACAGTAATGTGACAACACGAGGTTAAATTTTGATTCAAATGTGTAATTTTCAAAAATGATGGGAAAAACGTGGCTATCTTGTGCTTGGCATAATGGAAGAGATTTGCATGTTTTATCTTTCAGAAAACTACTAGAAAACCTTCATCTGCCTTTTTCTTGATACATATGTTTCTAGTTTTTGTCCTCGTTCCATTTCCTCAGGCTGTCTTCATTTTATTCAGTAAACTAAGCTGTAGTGTACAATCCCACTCAAGCCCCTTACATACAAACCTTTGTGGTTCAACCATTACACAAGCAAGTTTTCCTGTTTTTAAATAGAAAAGGAGTTCTCAAACAAGACTGGATTCTGAATGATGCCAGAAATTCTGAAACAGAATAATATTTCTCAGCTGAAGTCTCTAGCTATCAACATCTGTTGGCAAATAAATGTGGTTAAAGCGAATGCCAGCTCAATGAAATTATTATATTGACAAACATAAGGAAGGTACTTGTCCAAATTCATCAACAAAAAATCCCTCTCAAGACAGAATCATACCTGGCAGTGAAAGACATACTCTGGGGTAGTTTTCTTGTACTTCATATTCCATACCAGGGCCACCCCATCAGGCTCGTGAGGTGCATCCTCATTGTTGTTGTAGGAGGCTACAAGTAATTCTGGATACTGCATTGTAAGTGAAAAAGACTCAAAGTAAGCAGGGTAACTGGCTAATGGTCCAGATAATCCTAGAATCTTTGTTTTCTTTTGCCAAAATGGGGTTAAAAAAACACCTTGCATTATAAAGGCATGAAAAATTGTCAGTTAAAACTGCAATTGTTGCTAATTTAGCTCCTAAACCAGCATTAACATACACATTAGACTGGTTCACTCATCACAACTTCCTTTTAACTCTAAAAGCCATTACTTTTAAATGATTTTCTTTTTAGTGAAGATGAGTGACCCCTATAAAGCAGTCCATAAACCAAACCCAACTTTCTTCACAGTACCAACCTTTTGCTACCTTTCACAAAAGATTAACAGCTCTGTCTACTTTTTGCAAACCATGGAGCACTTAAGAAACACATTTAGAAACTGAGCTTGTATCAACTGTGCTTTTATGGGAATCAAATGCACTGAACTACAACAATTTACAAAGTCAACTGTTTACTTGAAGCTTTATGTTTTACCTGAGATGACCAGTCCAGACAACTGACAACACGATGCTTCGACCAACGTTCATCAAAAAACTGCCTATTTAAGGACAGTTTTGCTCCTGCTTGAATCTCTCTATAAAGAGAATTAGGAGATATTAATCTTAGATCACTTTTTCAATTAAAAGTATTGGAAATTCACAGGAAAGTATTGAACATTCACATTACCCTTCTTTGTCCTCTAGGTCTCTTCCACTGTAGTCAAAGAAAATGTTAATTTGCTCAGAAAGGGCTCTTTCAACAATCCTTGTGGAGTGGTCAAAAAAACTTAAAAATTCTTCAGAATGCAAAATTTGTTGCTTTTCCTCCTCTGTGAGCTCATGAGGGGCAGCTGAAAAAATTATACAGACATTTTCTGGACTGCACGCTTTCACCAGTTCAAGAAAGAACAGTATTTATCATAATTTTAATAATTTTTGCAATTTACGTTTTGCTGGCTAATTAGTATTTAACAATGAAATTATTTTAAATTAATGGGACAAAAAGTTAAAAAATGTATTGATGGCTTTCTTTACAGCACACTAAGAATGTCTTGAGGTGAACAGTACCTTCTTCCTCTTCCTCTTTTTTTAATGTCTTTTCTTCCTCAGGTTCAACTAATGGTTTTGGTGCAACCACATCATCTTCCTCTTCCTCATCTAAGGAGAAACATTATGGTGACACTGTCAGAATTTCTGAAGGGGAACAGTAACGTTCTATATGAATCTCAAATAAGCTGATGTAAAATGGTATCATGGCGCTTAAAATGGTTGCATTTGTAAAATGTAGTCCCAAGGATAACATTATCACAAAGCAAAATATCATTGGAACACTGTCTCCACCTCAGTATCAGCTGCACTGAGTTACATGGTTGCACAAACTGAAATAAGACACGCAAGGAAATTGTAAAGAATCCAAAGTGGAAGTCTGTCTTCCAGGCATTTATGATTCCACACAGAACCACGCGGTGCATGCATGTTCTGTGTAACACACTGACACATTAATGCTGCGGAATAAAGAAAAATCAAATGCCTAAAATAGTCTACAGAGCAGCTGCTTACTTGTGATCTGAAAGCATCAGTCTAATGGGTCTGCACATGGCATGAAGATGGCTTACATTAGCTTTCAGGTTGCTATTCTGAGAGGCAAATTTTGCTAAAGATAATAGCGGAGAGATTACATTTTTTCTGTCATTCTAGATGCAAGTCTCATTATCTGTATCATGTTTGGCAATGAGAACTTTACAGGAAAATGTGTTTTCCCTAATTGCAATGAATAACATAAAATGTTAATGTTCAGGAATACTGACAAGTCTTACAGCACTTTCTGCATTTCTACATTTTATTCTTTGAATATTGTAAACCAGAAAATACCTTTAAATTACTTAGAATTGTGGGATATGCTGGCTTTTCTTCATCCACTTTCTAGAATAAGCTTCTGAAAAGACTTGTTTTTATTGGTTAAACAGCTACGTCATCTGCTTATAAGGGAATGGCAGCAGGAGACTGCTGCACGCCTCATCACAAGTAATGAGACAGTATTCAACAGGGACTAGGCTTGTTTGTTGCAGCCATCTCCCTGACCCATGTTCAAAGTTATCTAACACAAAAAGTAAAAAAACCACCAAAATCCACATGCATGCACACAAAAAGAGTTAAAAAAAAAGGGGTGGTCAAGGGATGGGAAGCAGCTGCCAAGCCATGGTCCCAGCAGCCAGGCCAGCTGACTAGATAGCAACAACCAGATGGTACTGCAAGGATTGTCTCTCTGCTATGAGGTGGCAATGGGATGGCACAACATTTTTCTGCCTGACTGCTTCCAATCATGTCTTTCCCCAATGGCAAGCCTGTGCAATTACCAGCACTCCAGGAGGTCTACAGACAAGCCTTTACCCTGCAAACAAAATACAGCTTGTAGGCCATACCAGCTGCCAAACCACACACATAGTGATAGGTTTAAAGAGGCCTGAAAATCTTTCTAACTCCATAGTATAGGCAATAAAAATATAACTGTACCTGCAGGAAAGAAAGCTTTAAATGACACTGTATAATGCACACAATAATACAAACTCCAACTTAATCAAAATGATAATGACGTATGCCAATCCTACATTACTTGAAATTGAGCGATTTTTATGTTCTGACAAGTTTACAGAACTAGGATAAATGGCATGAATGATTTCAATATATGCTCATACTTTTGAACCAAATGGTGAAGGTTAAAATCTTTCCTTTCAAGGGCCTCAATCAGCCACAAAGGAAAACAGTAATCACTGTCTTTTCAGCCAGCCCAACTGCATTTGTCAGCCCTTTCTCCGTCAATGCAGCCAGAGCAATCAACCTGCCAAACATTCAGAATGGAAAAACAATCTGAAAATACAGGGTATAATGCACCTGCCAGTGAAAATGGCCATTTCAAGAAAAGCTAGTGATCTCAGTGACCCTGCTGAGGAGGCGGTGGTGCAAAGGGGAAAGAACCCGTAAAAGAATTCTTAGTGATCTCCACTCTCTTGCACATTGACACTTCCTTACAAAGCATGCCAATTACAGCTTTTGTGCTACTTAAAAAAAATGAAAGCTTTTTTGGGCAAAATAATCACACTAAGAAACAGAAAGACACTGCTCCTTTTTCGATGGATTCGCATGCACAGCGGACTTGTAACCTGAAAACTGGATAACTTGTGGCCATTCCAAAAAAGGGAATTCTTAATGTCAAATAACTACAGGTGTGAACAATGATTAATCAAAAAATGTAATATGAGTTAACACACATAACTTTGAGAACAACACATGCGGGATGACATATTCAAATTACAGCCACTTGGATAAAAATCCCCCTCTTTTTCGCTCTGCCAATCAATCTTGCAGAAGTAAATGATGCCTTCAAAGTTAGAAATTTGCTTTTGGGTCACCCTGGATACATTATTCTAGCTTTGAAAGTCCCAAATTAGAAATTTCAGCCCAACCCCCCATTAGTCATACTACACTGATTCTAAGTACCATTTTCACTGACAGGAGTCAAATTCTTGTCAAACGGAGACGGTCAACCCCTTAGTGCTATATGACCTTCTAATCTACATATTTTATTCAAAAGATCATATAGTTGATTGCTCCTGCCTTTTAATGTTTGAAACATAAATGGCATGTATTATACAGAGCACTAAATTCCTTCATAGTACTTTCACTGCATACAGCCAGCTGATATTGCTGCATTTAAATGCAGGATACAGCACTTATTTTAATATTCTCAAAGTATCAGACTTGAAATTGAACATGTCATCTCACTGATTTATCTGTAACTGCATAAATCTAAAACCTTCTCGCTAAAAAAGAGTCACATGCAAACTTTCTTATTAAGGGATCTGGAGAAAAAAAAATAAGAAAAATGCCTACATATACAAGTTCTTGACCTCATTATCCAATACTTCAATGCTTTCTATTCCAAACCCAGGAAGCTTTCTCACAGTTCACAAAAAAAGTCATCATTAAGCTCCTGGACTGAAAAACGAGGTAAGTAATGTTTGTTTTAATTATTTTTCCTGTCTCTCCTTCATCTTGAATTTATTTAATAGCAGGCCAGATGCCAGAAATTTTAAGGAATTAGCATAACAATAATACAGCACCCACCAAACTGAAACACTGGACATACTATTTCTGAAGAAGTTCCAGTCTAGTAAGTCAAGAACCACGATACTGTCATGTACTGCATTTATCTCAAGTCAGCTACCTAAATTGGAAACCTTAAGGGCACTCCCTAACTGCATCCACCTTATTCATTATTGACTGTATCTACTGGCATTTTGAACCACTTCAATTGTCAATGTACCAAATATGATTTCAGATTTTAAAAAGGCTGCAAAGACTTTGAAGTCACAGGGCCATGAAGACAGGAAATGGGATTCTATGTCACATCAACATATCTATGAATATTCATTATAATATGCTAAGGGATTAACTCCATGTTGTTTCTGACAGGCAATCAGGGGATCTAAGGTTACAAACTAAGCAGTAAAGTAGCTGCTATTTTTATGCAATCTTTAATAGCAACAAATGTCTTGCCAACAAATGCTAACAACAGATTTAATGAACCACTGAATTTTTACTTTGAGTTAACTTCAAAATTGTGATATATTTTGGCATGACAGAAAGAAAAGCAGTGCTGTAAATTAGGCTGCACCTAGCAATAACACTGTAGAGTGTAGTTCCAGTTGTCTGAGCAATCTGTTGCTGCAGAGTAGGTTAATCAAAGTTAAATCATCTGTGAAATGGGTGGCTTTTGTTAAGCCGAATGTCTTCACATCAAGTTTTCCTATCTGTATTTCTGTACATTTAAGGCATGTACTAGATAATATAGAATGACAGAATATACTGAGTTGGAAGGGACCCACATGAATATACAGTGCTCTGTTATTTCTTTAAAAAATATTAAAATGCATAAATCCACCACTGACTGTACCAGCATCCAAGAAGTAAATCCTACACATCATATTTTTATTACTCTGCTTAATAATTTAATTCTGTGTCCTGGAAATGTTGGCAGACAATTACTCCTTACAGAGTGGAGTTAATGCAATAATACTGTCTGCAGTCAGCTGCCATTGCACTTGCACAGCACTGTACAGCAGCACTAAGTAGCAAGTACCCAGGCAGTCCTGGGAAGCCTTAGTTGTGAGAGCTGAGCAAAATCATACTCCCCTGTACACCCATCTTCCTTTGCATTAACAGATTTCTAGGAGAGATCCCGATTTTATTGTTTTATACTATATAAGAATCAATCTTCCTAAAGCAGTTTCTCAAATACTTTGAGGTCATAAAAAATCAGCATATGAGTACTGCATTAAAATAATGGAACTGTTAGAACAATAAATGCCTTCATCTCCTAAAGAAGCTGCAACATTTCAAAATTAATTTCACTGTTACATGAATCCAAACATTACAAAATCCAAGTTTTATTTGAGGACATGAAGTCTCTCCTATTTAACTCACTTGGTATGTGTTGCCTCAAACATTTCCATAACAACTAGAAACGGTTTTAATCTAAAACTAGTTTATTTCTACTTCCTATCTGTCCCACCAGGCAGGCAGAGGGGTTGTAGTTTGAATGTTTCCTGATTCAACTTACAATGTAAATACTAACCACTGTAGCACACAGAACTGGAACTAAGAGAACTTTTCAGTTTGGTGATTTGCTGTGGGTTTGTTGGTTTTATTTCATCTGCTGTCCTCCCCCACCAAATCAAGTGTAATGACTGCAGAGCATATCTAATAAAACTGCTCCTATTTTCCTTATTCAAAAGCACACCTCCAACAGCATTTTAGAATCTCAAAATATTATGAAGGGTCCAGTTCACTTCATATGAAGCTGTGAACACTGAGCTAACCTAGCTCATGCAACTTGCTGCTGGATAAGGGAGCTTCTGCAGGTGTAAGTTCACTTGTTCAGTAAGTTCAGCTCCACTTTCAAGTGTACTTTGCAAGGTTATTTTTGTTTATAGTATATGCACTCAGGTAAGTACAACCCAGACTGTGAGAAGAAATAAGAATCAATAAGATATATTTTACAGAATTTAAATTTATCTAATTGCACCCTGTAAATTCAGCATGTTGCTTTTGTCAATTATTTTAAAGAGTTTTAAAGTTTTCTTTTCCCAAGAAAAAAATCTCTTACCTAGTGACTCCTTTTTTGTATGCAGCATGATTTATTCTTTTTTTTTTTTAAACCTACATCCTATTTCAGATATTAGTGTAAAATGGGAACATAGAGCTCTGTTATTAATGTATTCAGGTGGTCTTAAGATAAACCTTAGAAAGATCTTCAACACTGAAATGATGAAAAGACACCTGTGAATTTTGTGGAAAGCAAATGAAGTAAATATATTTTTAAAAATTATGATGGCCCTCAAGAAATCAGTATTTGTAAGGTGGAATGGATCAGGAGACAATACATGCATTGGTATACACGCTTTCTGGTAAATGCAGAAATAGAGATGATCACTGTTCCACTCCACTACAGCCTATCTACTGTGAAACTCAGATCATACAATCCCAAGCAATTTCCACTGTCAGCAGGCAACAGAAGTAGAACTCTTGAAGTACATAAACTGTGACCTAACTCTTCAGATTCCATGAACCTAACAGAAGGGAGGAAAAAAGACCTGAGGGATTAGAGAAAGGAAATGTTGAGGGTACAGGAGAAATGAAAGCAGGAAAACCGCAAACACCTACCTGTGCAGGGATATAGACAAAAAGAAGAATAGAAAAGAAACACACAGAAAAATCATATCCTCTGGCTCACTGAATAATTAAGTTTGAATGATATATCCCTGCATAAACACCCAAAAATTCACATACCAAAGAGCAGGAAAATGCCAATTTATTAATGTAGAAGTAGGTCCTAAAATTGCTAACATAGACACGTGCTCAAAATCAGTCAAACAAGCAAGAGATTTTGTTGTAGAACTGCACACAAGCTGTGTCCAGACTAGTACTTTCATTTGCAGATAAATTCAAGTGTCTCAAGCATTGAAAAGCAAATCTGCTAGCCAACCATATTTTCTTCAGAAATATTTATTTTCTGAAAAGCAAACAAGTCATAACTGAAAGAAGGCTTGTGTTCAACTGCTGAAAACAGAAACTGTGTAAGTTATAAATAAACTAGTTCCTTCTTTTAAAATTCAAAGTACAAGCTTCAGGTAAAAAAATTTAAATTCTTAAGGAGTAAGGGGGTTAATTGCTAAGTTTGTTGTAGGACACACAGTCTTCAAGTAAGTTCATAGAATGTTAGGGGTTGGAAGGGACTTGAAGGATGATCTAGTTCCAACCCCCCTCCCATGGGCAGGAGTATCTTCCACTAGATCAGACTGCTCAAAGCCCCATCCAACCTGGACTTGAACACCTGCAGGGATGGGGCAACCACAGTTTGGGCAACCTGTTCAGCGCCTCACCACCCAGAAAGAATTTCCTCCTGATACCTAGTCTCTTCCAGTTTAAAGCCATTGCCCCTTATCCAGTCACCACATGCCCTTTTGCAAGATCCCTTTCCCAAGCTGGATGCAGCACTCCAGGAGCAGAGGAGAGGGGCAGGACCACCTCCCTTGACCTGCTGGGGATGCTGCTGAGGATGCAGCCCAGGATATGTTTGGCTTTCTTTTGGGCCACTTCTTGAGCTTGTCCAGGTGCCTCTGGGTGGCATCCCATCCTTCAGGCATGTTAACCACCCCACTGGGCTTGGTGTCACCTGCAGGTGTGCTGAGGGCGCACTCACTCCCTCTGTATGTCAGTGATGAAGACAATAAATAACACTGGTCCCAGTATGGACTCCTGATGGACACCACTTGTCACTGATGTACACCAGGACTCTGAGCCACTGACCTCTGGATGCAACCATTCAACCAATTCCTCATCCACCTATCCTAGTCCCCCCATCAAATCCATCTCTGTCCAATTTAGAGAGGACGATGCTGGGGGGGTCATATTAAAGGCTTTACAGAAATCCAAACAGATGCTGTGTACACTTCCCTTGACCACTGATACAGCCAGTTCACTGTAGAAGGCCACTAGGTTGGTCAGGCAGGATTTGCCCTTGTTAAAGCCATGACAGTTACCACAACTCACCCCCCTGTCCTCCATGTGCCAAGTTATGCACGGATTCTTAAATGTCACAAATGCAAAATATATCCCATTTATTTATCAGCTGTCAGCTAATTAAGCAACTCTGTGTTTGATCTGAACATATACTAAGAGTGTGAAAGTACCACATATTAATAGCGAGGTTAAAAGAGGTGTAGAACAGTAACAGTTAAGCAAAACCCACAAAACTTTAGTAACAGAATTCATATAAATTATCTCACATATCAACCCTTCATTTACCTTATTAAGTTTCAAGATCACAAGTGCTAGTTCTAATTCAGCCAGTCATCATTATTATATTAAAATAAATCAAAAATAACTGAATAGTAATAAATTAACCATTCACCTTCCTTGGGCTGAGTCATAACAGGTGTTTGTGTCTCCTTTGTGTAGGTAACAATTTCTCGAGGAGGAAAGTCAACTTGTGTAATTTTGGCCATTCCAAGTTTAACAGGTCCACGTCTAAATAAAATTAATTTAAAAATGAGAAAAAAACATTTAATTGTATTAGAAAAAAAATTTAATTGTATCATTTCACATTTTGCCTAGAATAATACCCAAGTCATTATGTCACAGCACTGCTTAGTCAAACTTAAATCAAAGTGGAAACTCTGAACAAGTCACACAATTATGACTACTATTTTATCATTATTATTTAAAATCAGCAACTACTTATACATCTGGGACAAAAAGGAACATCTGCACATATATATTAGATATTTCTGGACATTGGGATATAACTTTTAATTTTTGCTCTTTGTGCTTAACCAGAATAATGCCAGATATATGATACATCTGTATTATCTACTTACAAGTCATGCTTGTACAGCAACACTTCTAGCATTATAAAGTTTGAAAACCAACTTCAGCTATGCTGAAGGAAAAAGCATTTCTTAGTATTTTAACTTTGCTGCCCCTTTCTCTGCACCTCTAAAATATTATCTAGCATGCATAATTGCCAGGCTGACCTGGAACTCACACTGACAAATGATTTAGCCATAATACATTGTTTCAGAGCACAATACTGAAAACCTGAGCTTTCTGATGTTAATAAAGATAGATACAGCTAGCATCATACAACACATACTCCAAAAGCTGCACATTAATTCAGTCATTGCAGCCTCCTGTAAAACCTAATTGCAGTACGTATTGTAACAATACTGCAATGACCCAACAATTTACCTCTATCAGATTTAGTTTCTTATTATTCACTCCTCTCCCAAGATAAAAGCAGAAGAGTAACTCCTTTTGAAAGGTTTTGGTGGGCAGAATCATAATTCTTAGCATACAAAACAGATTTTAGTTAGTGCTTATAATGAGCTACAGCTTTTATAAACATATTTGTAAGAAAAGATGGGAGTTGCTCTGTTTTCAAATAGTCATGCTAACCTTTTTATTTTAAATAAATGACTTGCTGAAGTTTACATTTTGTCAAAGAAAGACTCAAAGGAAACAAAACTTACTTGCGTTTATTAGAAATAAGCATCTAATGTATATTAAATTATATAAAAATTTCCCATTGCAAGCAAACCATGCTGGGTCTAGGGACAGTGAATTTCTATTACTTACAAAACAGTTTCTTAACAACAACAACTACAAGTCTTAAAGGAAAAAATGCTCATACTTATTATCCATAAGCACAATGAAAGAGGGAATATAAGAAATCTCTGCAATACCCCAGATCGGAATCAGAGTGGAGCTGAAGAACTGATGGATCAGTATCCCAATGCAGCGTCCTGGTACCCCAGGTTGAACAATCATGCAGCATTAGCAAAAAAGGCCAGAGATTAGTGAAGCAAATATACACTATGAAATTCTAAGTTACAGCAAGCTTATAGTTATTTCATTGTTCATAAGAAACAAGGCAATGCAATATCAGTTAAAGGAAATTCAGCAAACATTCAGTGCAATAACACATGCAGTAAATACAAAAGTTAAGAAGCCAACAGAATTTGGAGCTATTAGCAAAGAATTAAATTATTTTAAAGGTTGAAAATTAAAGGTCTGCAAACAAATGTTGCCTTAATGAAAGGCAAATGAAAGTATTTTCAATACTGATAAGAACCACTAAAAACTTGAAATTCATTTTAAAATATGTTCAGATTTGCTCAAGTTATATGAAGACAGATTTGTTAACGTAACATAAACTTGCCCAGAGCAGTAAATATGTGGAGGAAACTGTCATATTGGTAAAGGAAATGAGTCAACACATAAGCCTTTTGGTAGTGGGGCAAAAAAAGCATTTCCACTGGGACAGAGAACTGCTAGAGTTTCCAAGATGTGACATTGCAGTAATTATGGGTTAAGCACTGCCTTGGGCTTGTAAGTGTCATCTGAGTTAGAGCCAACTCCATCTAAGACACTTCAATTCTCTTATAAATTGTGGGCTTTATATTAATAACATGTTTCAAAGTCATGTGGAATAACAAACAGAATGGATCCATTTCAAGTTGTACTGGAAGAAATAGGATGGGGGAAATCAATATTCCCTCTACCTTCCTTTTTAGCCTTCATCCCTTCTTCAGAAATTTTCATGTAGTCTGCTGGCTATTAGGCTTAGGCAGAATTTTATAAACACGCTTGTAAGAGATCAGCAGATTAACTTGCATGTTTTTTTTCTGACATTCTCATATGTTACCTGCATTTTTTCAATAATGTTCCTGAATATAAAAAGACAATTTTACATTTTCATACCATACATAACTTTTCTATTTTATCAGGTGTAGAATTCCTGAAGTTAAAGCTGATCTGTAAAATATACACGCAATGCCATAAAAGCTGAAAAATATGGGTGTGCCATGCACTACCTTGTGCTAGTGGAAAGTATGCATTAGGACTATAAATCATAATTTAATTAGGAATCACAAATCCACCATCTTCATATATAGCAAATCAACTGCATCCACAGCAATAGCTTAATATCCAAATCTCAAAAATCTTTTCATATCTTTTATGCATCAGAGAACAAACATCATTTTAGCCTAAAGTTAATTACTTGGAGCATACTTATTCATTAGATCTCTGCTATTTTTCTTGACCAAAGAGACTTGAGCTTAGGAGTTTAATTTGGTCGCTGAGACCTGAAGTTGGGTATTTCTCATACATCGTTCAATCATAAGCAAAACCAAACCACCACCCCAATCTTCATGTTGCAAAGAATACCTTAGCTTCAGATACAGATGCTGCATATCACCACAATACCTGTCAAATATTTTCTCAAATTTTTCAGTCCTGTTTGAGAGGAACTTGGGGAAAAGGCTATGAATATAAAACAATCCAACTTCTGCACCTGTTTAACATCTAGCCCTGAATGAGGTAGCTTTCCTGCTTTCAAAGCATTATTTTCACTTTCAAAAGTTGCTTCAGTTGGACCAGGGACAGTCTGCCTTTTAAAACAGTTGAAGCTAGTAAGTAGTACAGGAGATACAGTTAAATATTTCTCAGAGATACACTTTTAAAATAAAGGTAACATTCTAAGATAAAATTAACCTATTATGTAAGTACCAAAATTATGCAGAAGACTGTTTCTTTTGTTTTCCAGTTTGTTTTGCCTTCAGTTAAATGAATTTATCTACAAGCTTCAGTGAACAAATTTCCTGTTCTTCCACATATGTGCAGATTTTTCTATATTCAGGCACTTTCCTAACACTTCCTGTATCTCTAAAAATATTTTCTGTTTTTAAACTAATTCTATGAAGCATCCACAAGCCTAGAAGTAAACCAGTTGTATTCTTTTCTAGTGTAGGACTTGCACTCTTGACCAAGGGAAAAAGGATAAAGAACCAGGATCAAACTAGGAAACTAAACTCTTTACTAATGAAAATAAAGCAAGTCAGATGAAGTAACAGCAGGTGAACACTGCTCTGCTACTTACTAGAAGAGTTACTGACAAGATTCAGCATCACAAAGAAGGCTTTACAATACATCTGATATTGGCAGGAGTCACCTACGAAATGCCACGTGTAACACCAAGAGATATCATACAGTCCAATTTCATGTTCCAAGTGTTTGAACTTGTACTCATAAACCAGCATATGGACACCCATTTACTGGGATGGGGGAAGGGAAGAATCCACTGGTGGGAGAACAAGCAAGGGGACTCCCAACAGGGATTCCATAATGCCCTCCAATTTAGCTGTATATTCATACCTCCATGCCTTAAAGATCACAATCCTGAGACAGATTTGAAGTCTGAAAATGTATTAAGCTTTTGAGACTCAGGACATGGGTTTTCTCAAGGCTTCGTAAGGAAATGCATGCATGCAACATTGCATTACTATGAGAACACACAATCAGAGTGCAGTGCACTGAGGAGGTGGAAATAAATTCAGTACATGTGGCATTCCATCACAGGTATGTGGCCTATACATACTGCTTCATACTGAATTTAAATTAGATGTGAATGGAAACAAAGTATTTTCTTTTAAAAAGTCATCATCAAATATTTGGGTGTTTTTCTTCTAGTGAAAATAAATACATATATAAATATATTTTTTAAAAAACAATTCAATAAGCAATAAACAACAATTTAAAATAATTAAAAGTTTGCTTGCTACTCAATTAAGGAACAATTAAATTGGTTAATTAACACGATAGGCAAACAAGATCATACTGAGCACTGTTAAAAAAAAGTCTGGGTTCACATCTGCTGTACTCTCCGTTTTAACTTGATGAGTTCTACTTCGAAATAGGCAGCACATAACCCTTGTTCAGGTCATGATTATATTGAATATATTAGGTTAAGATGCATGTAGTTATGCATGCATAACCCACATGCATACAGGATGTTTCTGCAGTCTTTTTAAAAGATGTTTCAAAGTGGTTGACCTTAGACTGCTTTTCCAAAGTGACTACTCATACAACAACAGTAACTGATAACTGCTGCAGTTTCTGTACTTTGACTAAACTTCATCCACTATGTATATTTAATAAATTTAAAAACACAAACCTCACTTTCTGAGAGTATCTTACCAATATTAATAGGCAGCTACTGCTCTTATTTGCAGACTGTACATGGGAAACAGTAGAAATACCCTTTGGAAGTAGTGTTTTCCCACATTATCACCCATATATCACCACTGGAAATATTTAACAGAAATATTTGTCTGACTCTTCTTTAGAGCAGCATGTCTCAAACCATCACACTCAAAGAAACGGTCAAACAGCTGTGACAAGTACTGGCACTGAAAAAAGACAAAAACAACTGTGGCTGTACTAAGATGGAGTTATATTTTGACAAAATAAGAGATTGTAAGTGCTGTAGTTGTGCTACACAGATGAAGCAAAATAATGAGAAATATGGTTCTGAGTAAGGCAAAAATAAAATCAGATGTAATGCAAAGTCTGTAGACAGTATATTTTATTAGATCAACTAGGTATGGGAAACAGCAAATAGCCTATCATCCATTCCCATCCTCCTTTAGAAAAAGCCAGGAAGAGCATAGAAGTTAGACTTTTTGAGTTTTATTGTCCCCAGACATTCATTTTACTTCAAACTTGCAAGTTTAAACAACTCCACATGAATGCTGGCAACTTGAAATCAGGAAGTATAGCTGCATTTCAAATTTTAAAGTATTTCTGCTAGACAATCACTTTTGACAGATTTCAACGCTGTAACCTCATATTATTATAACCAAGTACTGAACCTCGATTTCTTCTAAAGCTCAACTATTCAGAATGCAAGCACTGAGCAAAGGAGCATGCCAAGGACAGTGACATACCTCGATCCAACAGCACCATCCCCGGAGTCCTGGCTCCCAGCCTCGCTTGGCGTACTCACGGATTTGGAAGACGGAGAGGTAGGAGGAGGGACTAAATAGTGAAACAGACAGGTATCCGCTGTTACTACTCGCAGAGGGTGCACAGCTTAGGATGTTTTCAAATTAATTTAAAATGAAGGATTAAAAAAAAAGTGATGGCGAACAAAAAATACATGGATGAAAATGAACAGTAGAAAGAGAGGGGAAAAGACAATGTTAACAATTCATGATGGACTTTCATGCAATTGTTTGGCATTTATGCATCTGGAGGAGCATACAAAAAGACATGGAGGGGAAGACATTTAGGAGAAAATGAATTGAAAAAATATTTTTAAACTGAACTTTTGACAAATGATGACACTAATTTTCAAAGGGTAATTTTCACTGACTCGTGTTGAGTTGAACATAGAAAAGATACTTGTTAATATAGGTCTGACATTAGTTTTTCTTAAAGATTAGACAATGAATGTGTTTAACTAGCAATATTATTTCAAAATGTATAATCACCAAACTGTGGACCAAAAACGTGGCTGTGTCATACAGCATCCTGTTTTGTTTTTTTTTTTTAATTTGAATCAAATCAACATAAATCTTGTGTATTACAAAGTTTCTAATATTAGGATTTGAGAATGACTTTTTTTTTTGCTTGACAGTAAGGAGTCTAGTATCAGTGTAACTTAAAGTGTCAGTTCATGTTCTGTTTGTAGATGAAGACTGCATTTACCATTTGAAAAGTAACATGCTTTCTGGAAGTGATATATCATGAATGATATCACGCAATCTGATACAAATACAAAGCCATTTTGGTATTTCTTTCAACTTTTCCTTTTAAAAATGGTCATTTTTAATGAAACTTAGGGTTTAAACACAAGAATCAAGGGGTGTTTTGAAGGTTCTTATAGGCTTCATTTTTCAGCAATATGTAAAGCATTCACTGCTTAGCAACCCTTAAAAAACCCTTTAATCAACCTTACACAAATTATTTGTATAAACTGCTGTCTACTCTGTCAGTGGTTAAGCATGGGAGAACTCTGAATTTAGGTCTGCAAGATTTCTACAGAATTTCTTGAAATCACAAGTATATTGTGAATTCTAAAGAATTTTTCTACCCCATCTCAAAACAGATGTTCTGACTGACAAAAATTCTCCCTTAATTTTATCAAAGTAACAGTGAATTCTTCAATTTACTAAAATTTCATTCCTCCTAGGGGAGCGACCTTTTTATAGGTCTTGAGTTGCATTTCATAAATTCATACTACACACATTTAGACTTTATATTTATGTAACTGTGGGCATGTAAGAATACATGAATTCTTCAACTCATCCTCGCCATGTACTGGTTAATCTGGAGCAGGGGACTGCCCCAGGCCTTTGCTTTGCCTTCTGTGGGCATTTTCAGGACACGGTGACACCGCGGCCCCAGCGCTGGTGCTGCAGCGCTCTCTTGTGGGGAAAGGATCCTTGGGAAACCCTCCCCAAAACTGAGCTGAGTCCCACTGAAGGACCAACAGCCTTACAAAAAGACCAGATGGAATTTCACCGACCCCAGAGGATTAAACTATAAAATGTTTTTGAAAATAATTCTGGTTCACTAACTTAAGGCTTCTTATACAGTAAGTATGGCAGATACCAAAAACGTACACTGGTACAGTCCCTTTTCCCATAAGAGAGCTCTCTCTCTCTAGCAGTTAACAGCACAGGAATTACCTTAGGAATTAACACAATTTTCTGGGAAAGAATCTAATGTGAAGCAACCCCCCTCCACTGAAAGTGCGAGCACAAGCTACCTCCAGCTGCCTCAGCTGCACACCAAGCAGCTCAGCCAGGAGTCAGCATCAGTTCAGGCACACAGTCACTGCATCTGCCAGCATCCAGGCAGCAGAAAAGGAGCCTGTGCCCTAGGCATGCTAACTGCAGGCAGCAAGTAGGACATTTTAACTTGATTAAGGATCCATATCAGATCTGGTTAACTCAAAAGGAAACAGAATGAATTCCCTGCTGCACTGAAGGGTGTGATTAAGTAGCAGCTCAGTGGGACTAAACACAACATGCAGGGGTGTGCCCTACTCTTGCACATCAGCACCTCTGAGTTTCTCATGAACACCTACTCTAAATGTACACATTAACTTGCTTTCAGGACTGGCTATTCTGTGGCTTTTGCATTCTCTGCCAGATGTGAAAAACAACCACATACATTCCTACAAAAATTTCATCAACTGCCTTAGTACAGAATCATGGAAGGGAAGTGTTCAACTATTAGTCTAGCAAAGCAAATCTGTAGCAGGTCAGAACTGATGACAGCTGCACACTGGTGCTAACACAGCCAAATGGACTCTCTCAACTATTAAAACAGTTTGAATTAACAAAAATGACTGCTGGGGCTTTGGGAATGTGAGCAGTTATAATGGTGTTCATTTTTGAACACTTGAGGATTACACAAAAGCAATTATGAAAATATAATCACAGATATATCTCTAAGAAATTATTATGAATTTTATTGACAAACACCATTGAATAGAGCCCCACCAAGAAGCCAAACTGATAAGCTTTGAAACCCTTTGATTTCAGAGCTGGAGACAAAAAGCAGAGTTGCATTATCCTGTTCCTTACTTTCATCTTCCATAGGTATCTGCCTAAGTAAAGGCAAAAAACCAAGAGCCAATATGCTAATTCATACAAGAGCTGCAGATACCAATCATCACCCTTGGAACCTAATTTTTATACTTAGTGTTGCTACTGCTCCATCAAAGTCAGTCAGGTATCTGAGATAAGAGAAAGTAGGGTGTAAAAGATGCAGAAAAGAAACAAGCCAACTCCATACAAAAATATCAGCATTAAAATTGTGGAAAGGAGTAAGGAAAAAAAATACAGGAGAATAATGAGCATGAAAAATAGAGGGGGAAAGAAAATGCACGTGATAGTTACATACTTTAACTAATATACTTCAAATAATCCATTAACTGTAAATGGTGTAATTTTATAAAATGATGTCATGCAATGTGTACTGAAACACATCATTTGACATTTATAACGATCATGAAGGACAAGAGTGTAAAACCCAGACATGTATAACCCCCCAAAAAGTGGCCAGAGAATTATGTTAGTTATATAAATACCTCAATCCAAAGAAAAACAAACAAACCATCACAACAACAACAAAAAAACCCCAAGCCCCAGCACAAAGCCCCAAAAACACTTCACTCCCCCTAAAAAAAAAGACTAAACAAAAAACTCCCAAACATTTATTTCAAACAAATAGTAACATTCCTACCAACAGGTGACTCAGGTGTCAACCCCATGCTCTGAAGTAATGCTTCAGCTTCTCTTCTCTTCTTTTCAAGATCAGATTCTTCTTGTACTGGAAGAACTTCTTTCTTCTGGTCAGTCTAAAAATAAGTTATAGCATTTAACCTTTTATTTATTTTGAGACCCCACAAGGTTTTTTGTAATACTGAAACCTATCATCAAGCAAGTTAGATGTTCAATTTCAATAATTCTGATGGTTCCCTTTTGTAGAAAAAGTAAACAGACAGGAATAATGACGTTCCAAAGCTTTGGTACTGTTTTTAAAGCACATATATAAATATGCAAAAAGTGTCTGCATATTTACCAAAATGACTAATACTTTATAAGATTAAGAGCACCTTTTTTTACACTAATCCTAAGTACTGTAAAATGCAAAGAGTGAAAAAAAATCTTGTACCTGGGCATAAAAGTATTTTAGAGACAGTCATATGGTTCCTATTTTAAAATGACAATAACTGTGTCAAAGGAGTTTTCTTTAAGTTGTGTTATCTGCTGGATTTTAAAAAGTACACCCCCATTCTCTTTCATTTATAAATAGTGCAAGCTCTATTGCAAAAGACCTTGAATACTCCATATTCTACTCTTAGCTGCTTTTTGAAAAAGCAATTCTGGCAATAACTGCTACACGATCATTAGGACATAATTTGAACTATTTCTTTCTCCTTTTTGTCTTAATCATGTAGTTGGCAGCTGCCCAGTCTTCAGTCATATACTGATTTAGAACACCAACCAGATCATAACCAAAACACAGAAAAGTAATGAAAAGATATTCCAAAACATTACCAGCAAAAGTTTCTTTTATGAGCTACAATTGGCATTCAGGAGAAACAGAAATCTATCACTGATTATCTCATATTTGAGCAGTGAGAAATGCAGAAACATTAACAAACTAAATGTAACATACAAGTACCATATACATCCTGAGTGTTGCTCTGATTTTAAAATTCAGCCTGTAGATAGGCCAAAGAGCAGAACACAGCACATTGTTTGTACAATAATTGCTACAGACATCCTCACAACCACACTTCAGAAATAAATAACACAAATCACAACTCATTAAGCAGAGTTTTCATGCAATAGATCAGTGATTTGATTAATGATGTCATATGCACACAGATAGTTCCAGAAATCTGAACTTCATGCTAGTGTAAGATACTAATATTTATATTTTTTTAATCCAGCTTATCATAGGGACAGTTGAGAAGAAAACAGTTTTTATATTATGAGAAAATGAAAGTGCTACATTTATATTAGCACCAACTATTAAATAGACACTCCCTGAACAGGACATAGAAAATTATTATGTGAACCTGCTCTTAAATTTTGGACAAGTTACATATTGAAGGCAATTTTCAAAGTGAAAATTATTTCTTACTTCTTTCTTCTTTCTTTCTTCCTCCTTTCTCTTCTTCTCCTCTCTAATTTGAGCTAATCGTTGCTTCTTGCGCTCCAACTCCGCCTTCAGCTCACTTTTGTCAGACATGGCTGCAACACTGATCAACAGAAATCACGTCACTGTTTGCCTTTTGTTTGGGATTTTTTTGGGTTCAAAGTAAGGATTTATTAAAACATTTAGTAGAATTACTATAAATTATAAGGCAATGTAAGTACAAGCGTGGTGGTCAACGAAAACTGTAAAACACAAACATTATAATTTTTTTTCTCAAAACTGTTACACTGCTAATAAATTGGTGGCTCATTTAAAGACAAAAATGCTACAAAAAGTTTTGCTATGTAACTAACTCAAATACAAACAAGAAGGTCAACAGCAAAAGGTGGAAACCCTATAAGTTTAGAAGATTTAGAACACAGGTAAGAAAAATTGTGGGAATGGGCTAGGTAAAGAACTTTACTGTTTTTAAGCCAAGTCAAGTCAGCAAAGAAAATGCACAAGTGGTCCTACAACAAATGAGGCAACTATAAATGCTTTTACATTAGGCTTGACAATAAGGACACAAGATTAAGCGTTAGTAATATGACTATTTGGTAATTCATGATAAAAAAATCCTTCCAAGTGTTTGCATAGCACAGCTAATCACAGAAAGGGATGCAAAATGTTGCAAGCTCACGCGTCTAACCACATCTTAATAAAACCTATACTGGAGTAAATGTATGTATTCCTTCATGTCGTCTGCTAGCACTAAAGTGCTAAAAAATAAATAATCTAGAGTCAGCATTTTCAAATGGCATTCCCGTGTCCCTTTAACACAGCACTAGGAAAGCGCGTTGTCACACCACAGACTGCCGCCCAGTCCAGTGCCGGCCCGGGGAGGCGAAGCAGCACAAACCGAGCGAGCCCGAGGGGAGCCCAGCCCACCCCGTCTGGAGATGACCGCGGTACGAACCTGGTGCCACCAGAACCAAAGTCCCCACCCAAATCCCACCGGGGCCGTCCCGGGGAGAGCGCCCGGCAGCCCGGACAGGATCGCACCACGTCCCGCGGCCCGGGAGAAGGCGGCACTCCCAGCCTCTGGCACTCAGCGAGCCCCGGCGGGCCGCCCCCGGC
>WEIU01013742.1:2439-18159 GCA_013389925.1 Aegithalos caudatus
AAATTACTTTTTAATACAGAGTAGTGTAAAATAGATTCTATTTTGGAAGAAAACAGCCTGAGGAAAGAAAGCAATTTACTAATAGAATGTTGTGGCTTCTTCCTTACTTCTCAATATATTCTAAGAACTTAGAAAATCCTAAAGACCTAGAGTTGATAAACTAACTTTGTATCTGTTGAGAACATATTCAGGAATAAAATCTAATTGAAAATCATGTTGCATGATTTTATAAAATAGTTGCATGACCTTACTTTCTCTTTATAATTTGTTTGCAATCTGGTTTTAGTTTTATGACCAGGCTTTTTGGCGTTTTTCATCAGACTATGAGTGTTATGCTGTTATTTTTCAGTGAGGTAAAATGAGGACTGCAGGTAGCTCAGTGGCAGAGTGAAGTAATAGATTGCTGAGTGACTCTTTCCTGTATGAAATATTCAGACTCAGTTATATCTATTTCAGTAGGTACTCTGCAGAAGATCTGATGATGGAATTATTTGCTATTTGTTTCTTATTCTTTGAACTATGAATGAGATTATACACACAGAATAAAAGCAATAAACAAAGAAAGAGATGTCTTGTCTCTCTTTAAACATTATAGACTTAATACTGTACTCAGTACTGGCTTCACACTAGATACTTGTTCTTCCCCTGTGCTGGAAACCACTATTTTCTGTGAGTCCACAAAACATCCAGAAGATTCTGTGAAATTTGTTGTTTCCTGGTAACTTCACCCAGGAGGAATAAAAAAAGCAGAGATGAAATAAAATGGCTGGGAGAAAGCCAGGATTTCTGCTCCAAATTAAAGGGCATTTACAGATACGTGAAAATTTTAGCTACAGAGAGCTTTTTTTGAATGATCTTGTCACTTGAAATAGATAATGGCTATATGGATGACTGCGAATCATTGGATATCCAGCAGCATATGTTGTCATTTTTGGTTTTTTTTAAATCTTACACTTAAGATACGGAATTCTAACTGTAGTGAATATATTCTATACAGATATTCAAGAGAAAAGTTTAATAGGGAAAGAAGATATCAGAAATACATCTGAGACAAATAATAGCTACTTGTTTTAAGCCCCACATGGTGAGCTGATTACAAATGCCATGAGTCCTGAAGTGACAGTAACAAGCACCATTGTCAAATGATTCAGAGTGAGCTGAAGTATATTTTTTTTCATGTTTCAACAGCAAGGCTCAAAATGATTGAATTTCAAATATTTAAATTTATAACCTGGATCACAGGAAAAAAAAATCTATTTTTTGGGAGGTTTAGATTGATTGGTGCAATGCCATGAAACAGCCCTTGGAATAATATATCATTACTTGTGATGCCTACATTCTGTTTTTCATGTCTGTTTAAAGAGATAATTACATTGAAATGCAACAATTGACAAATATTTGTTGGATATATATTGTTCATTTCTGAAATACATTTTATTAATGCCAAATTTTGTTTTATGATAGTAATCTGCTGAGGAAAAGAATACCAAAAATTTTCTTTAATAATTTTACTGTGACAGTTCTGTCCCTCAGAAAAAATTGCAGATTGAAATATCCTGATAGGAAAAGAACAAATGTCTGTATCCTCAGTATTGTTGTATATGATTGGTCTTGGCTCTTGTCAATATAAAGAACACCTCAATTTTCTCATGTTTAATTACCATACATGTATTGCAACCTTCATTCACACTACTGCTTCTGTATTGTAGGAACATAAGACCTGTATTTTAAGGGCTGCCTCTGATTTCTTATTTTTGGAACACATTATGTCTTTTTAGAAACTATATTATGCTCATTGCTACATAATTTTTCCATCTTTCATGACTTTCAGTAATGAAGCTATTACAGAGGGGATCCTCATGCAACTGCGAGTACTTGACCTCTGTCTCTTGATTCTAACTAACTGGGGCATGATTTTATTAGATAAGCCTCTCCTGACTGAAGGCCAATTTTTCTGCTGGAGATGGTTGAAATTTGGTTGTGTTTTTTTTTGCCTTCTGAAACATGGAAAACTAGGAATTCATAAATATAAACTGGACTGCATCAACAGGATAGAGGCTAAAACTTCTGCTGAAACATAATCACTGCACCAGCATTCACTTAATTCTTCATGATTGTATTATTCATAGAAATTTTGGAGTAAAAATTTATACTAGGAAATCCTAAGTCACTCTTTTTGTCGTAGATCATGCTGCTTTACTTTGACCAGTTGAACCTTGGGGAAGAAAAATTAATTACCATTGGCTCTTGTGTGCATTCTCAAGAATGAAGATTGTGTAAAAGTGTCTCCAAAATCACTGAGGGTCAAATAGGTGCATTCACATGAATTTGGCTTACCTGTAAGCACATTTGAAATTAGAGGCAAGTTTTTCCTAGGACATTGCCAGGTTTTCTAAGGAATCTATAACAGCTCAAGGAAGAAAAAAATGTCATTTAAATATGGCATATGTGAATGCATCTTAGCTATGCAAGATTATGTGAGGTAGTAACTTACTGCAAATGTTTGTGTTTCCTTCTTGAAATGTTTAATATAGAATCATGTGTATTCATTTTTTCTACTCTGTAGATTTAGTTATGAAATAAGTAGAACACTTAGGAGGACAGAACTGTTGCAGGTTTTATGATTATTGTTCTTAGTTTATACTCTGGTCTGTCCAGGCTATAAATTTTCTTGAATTATACATTGTTTTGACAGTCACCATTTTTAAGGGAGTATTTCTATCCTTGTGAGTCCTGATCCTTTGCAACTCATAATGTAAGCATTATTTTGAGTTTATCTTTTTATATGTTCATGAAATCTTCTTGCATGTCTATGCAATTCCATGTAAGATTTTTGACAGCAACTGGAACTGCCTGCAAAAACAGCAGCTGTTAAAACATCAAGTATCACAAGAATACAAAAAAATGTGTATTCAGAGGAGTAATGATTGTAACAATTTGTTCAAATTTTCATGTATTTGTGTTTTTGTGCTCTTTGAATGTAAATAAAACACCAGTTGAAAAAGTTAAATAGGGAGAGGAGTAAGCAGCTTTCACTCCTTAAAATAAACCTTGATGTAATAATATTTTTTGTCTTTAATGCTCTATCCTTTTTTTCTTCCCCTTTCACTGGATGTTCTACTTTACAAATGGAAAAAAAATCATATAGACCATCACAATCATAAAATTAAAAACATTTGAAATAGGCATTGTATTTTTATACAAAAAGAAATTATGGAACTCTAGTTTAGGTTATAGTGTCTAGTCTCTACTAATTGGTTGTTTCAGACAGTAGAAAAGAGAGCCCCTACAAAGAGTGTGAATAGTAATTCTGTCTTACCATGATGCTTTAAACTATAAATGAATATGTAATTTTATTGTCAAGAGCTACAGAATATGTACATGTCAAACTGGTGCTACATCTGCTGCAGAGAAGCAAAGCAGTGGCTGAATGGTTTGATCAGATTTTAAGGGATGACATAGGGGTTTCTGATTTCTCATGGTGTTTCTTTTGCTATTCTGGTATTCATTTTTTTAAATCAGGTCCTCCTTTTGATTTTATTTTTCACTGCTTTCTGTTCCCATAATCCACTTTTCTGCAGTTTATACATGTTATGCAGAGCTCATTGAGTCAGAGGTTTTATCACCTCATGTTATCACATCTCCCACATCACAGCCAACAGTCACTTGATGTTTCCTCCTACTTGTTGCAGACTTCAGACCATTTCAGTGTGGGTTTTATCATCATTGAATTGGATCAAAGGCAGGTATCTAATTCTTTATAGCAAGGGCAACTTTAAAAAAATATTTCTTTGTCTATTTTGTCAATTTTTGTGACTGAGATTTGGAGGGATCTAACAATGTTTTCTGAATAAACATTCATCCCTTTGATTATGTAAAACAGATTGCAACTGGCAATGGCTACAGAAGATTTTAGGAAAAATCTGTCTTATTTTAGTCTTGTGATACTTCTGTAGAGGCTGTTTGACCCATTTTAAACACTGGAGGCAAGTTTGTTGACCAATTCAATATAGATCTGTAGCGTTGTTTGGATTTATTTTATAAGTGTTATAATAGCATTTATTGTAAGCTGTAATATTAGCTTAGCTGGTTAGATAGTTTGTAAGCTGGGTCCCCTGTCCTTATCAGAGGTTGATAAGGGTTTCCAAGACAACCCAGGCCTTCGCCCAGATCGGTTCCCCCCCGCCCTGAAATCATCCCCTTCCCATCCTTTGTAATGTATCTTTTCCCCTGTATCCATCAATCATCCCCAAGGTCTAGAGGCTAGACCAGTGGTTGGTGGACCCCCAAAACACCCCACCCCAATTTAGCTTGATTTGTTCTTGTTCAAGTAATGCTGTTGGCATGTATTACCTGGCTTTGTTTTATTGGTTTGCAACCTGTACCCACCCCTTGGAATTGTGCTGATAAAAGCCCCCTAGGGGCTCAGGTTCGGGGTCTCTCGCTCTCTTGGGAAGCTCCAAACCTGGGACCAGGGTTCCCCTGT
This sequence comes from Aegithalos caudatus, assembly GCA_013389925.1. NCBI lineage: Eukaryota > Metazoa > Chordata > Aves > Passeriformes > Aegithalidae > Aegithalos > Aegithalos caudatus. The sequence continues at coordinate 6,926 of WEIU01013742.1, forward strand.
GTACCCCAAATAAAAGACCTGCTCCCAATGCAACGAGGGTGAAAGTCCACTGCTGACCACGGCCGTGACAGTGAAGGTAACGGTGCTGCAGAGCCAAGTGCCCACACAAAGGTGTTGTTGGAGCGCAGCCAAGGCTGCTGGGTGGTCAGCCAGGCAAGGCGGACCCCAGAGACAGAGCTGCACGCAGCAACATAGATCTAAAATAGTTCTTCATTTTCTAAATAAAATCATGATGTAAGAACATGTTTTTCAGATTTTCCTAGTCCTAGCTGCACCGTGTGAATGTCCTTGTTACTTGACAGAGCAGGAGTTAGTTAAATTTTCAGAGCCTAGGGCAGTGCAGAGTGAAATGAAGAGATAAAATAATAAAAAGTGCCATGCATTTTGCAAACAGGAGGGATGGATGCCCATGGGAACCTTGTTACTTCCAGCAATATTTCAGAACAATCCACCAAATCCAAATAAAGTTGTGAAAACTCTAGTATAACCTGCAGAAATTCAATAAGTAAATGCAAGGAAATACTAAACCACCAGTTCAGAAAAAGAGATCAATGCTATTGATACTAGAAAGAATCCAGAACAGGGACATGAAGATGAATAAGGGACTGGAGCATCCTTCCTATGGAGAAAGGCTGAAGACAGCTGGAACTGCCCAACTTAGAGGTGGTTTGAGAAGAATCTCATCAAAGTGTACAAATGTCAGAAGAGAGGTCGTAAAGAAGGTGCAGCCAAACTCTTTTCAGTGGTGTCCAGTCACAGGAAAAGAAGCATTGAGCACAACTGAGAAACAAGAGGATCCCTTTGAACACTGTCTGTGTTGCCCAGAGAAGTTTTGCATGTCCCCTTTTTGGAAGTGTTCAAGGCCACCTTGCATGGGGCTTTGAGCAACCCAGTCTAGTGGAAAGTGTTCCTGCCCATGGCAGGGGGGTTGCAACTGTTAATCTTTAAGATCAATTCCAACCCAGGTCATTCAGTGATCCTATGATCATCAAGCACTATTTTACTGGGAGGATGACTTAGTACTGGCACAGGCTTCACAGAGAAGCTGGGAAACCTCCCTCTTTGAAGATAGTCAAAAGCTGTCTGGAAAACATCCTGAACAAGGGGTTCTAAATGGCCCTGCCTGAGCAGGTTATTTGAACCCTATGATCTCCAGAGGTCTCTTCCTTAACCATTCCATATTTTTTTTATTCTAATTCTAAATTATTTTTTATGTATCATCCATTCAGTGTAAGTATGCATACATTGTTAATATCTATGAAATTCTGTTCTGTCTTTTATTTCAGAGAATCTCATCAGAGGGATGATGGGCATTGATTTATCTGGATCACAATTACTTTCAAAGTTTTTTTTTTTTTAATTATACAGAAAAAGAGATGAAAAACCATGCAGTAGAAACAGAGGGACTTATACATCAGTACTCAGTATATTTGTTAGAGTTTTGTTCACATGCCCTGACCCTCCATCTGTGTTGTAACCAAACAGGGATGGTCTATTATAATGACTGCTTTTATTTGCAAAGTAAAAGGGGCTGACATTCTTCTCTTCAGTTCCCTTTGCTCCCTGAGTCTGGTAAACTTTATAAGGTACAGATCAGTACAAATTTGCTATTTTATGAGCAGAGGCATTTTTAAATTATTAATTTGTTAGGTAATTTTTTTACTGTCAGGGTGCTAGAGGGCGGCTACATCATCTTCATTTCCCTTCTCCCAGGCTGGAAGATTGGGAGATATAAATAGAATTTCTGATTTTTTTCTCATGGCAGGTTTAAATTGTATCTCCAAATGATCTTTTTTTGTTATTCATTCATTCATTCATTCATTCATTCATTCATTCATTCATTTTTCCCTCACCACTTCTTAAAAGGGAACCCTTCCACTTTCTTCATGTACATCTGATGGGAGATGGAGCATTTTTAGTTTGGGTAGATGTTATTTATCTGTCATTTCATAAGCACACTTGAAAGAATTAGCTTCCCAAATTCAGTGATGAGAGCAGTTTTCTTAGCTAATTGCCTGTTTCCTGTATAAGTATTGGTAAATATATGGCATACAATATTTTTGAAGTCATAGCCCTTGAGAGTCATGGGATGAATCTATAAAAAGGCAAGCCTTGACATTTCATTTTTGCCCTTAATTGACTGATAGCCTCTAACAATAAGGCAGAATGATTGATGTTTATGTGGTCTCTGTTGAGGTTTCAGAGTTTCTCCTCAGTGAATATTTTACTTTTTGATCTTTCTGTATTTTTAGGGAAGATATTCCCTTCAGGTGGAATGCAAACCTCTGACACATAAAGGTTTGTCTCTCACTTAACTGCACTCATTTTTCTTCATTCTTCCCAATGAGCAAAATGGTAGACAGCTGTAGAGCCATTCAGAATTTACTGGTGACTCTAGCTTTTTTTTCAAGATCTTTTATACATGTTACCATCAAAAATGAAAAAAAATGCTTCCAATAACTGCTGCCTTTTATCTGAGAGGCTTCATAGAACTTCCACAAAATATGGTTCTCTTTCTCTCCAGGGGCAGCTTTGACTTCTTCTGGCAAAGTGATTATAGTACAATGTAGTAGCATTTCAACTTCATTCTAGAGGAAAATCAATGTGCATTTTCTAAAACTAAGCCTGTTTTTTTTACATTGTTCCCTTTCCTGGGTAAGTATAAGTTACTGGCCTTATTCCTTGTCCATAAGACAAAAAAGTAAATCTAAGTAGAATTTCATTACAAAGAGAAATTTGGGGTGTTGTCACAGTTTAAATTTTTTTACATCTTGCTAGCAAAAATACCATGGCATATATAGATACGTCACTATTTAAAAAGGTGGTGTGATACAGCTACAAAGACCTAGTTTTTCATAAACAAAAGTTGAAAGGTACAAACCAGACTAAACCTTTTGCAGAACAAAAAGGTTAATTTACTCTTTCTTTTATGAAAATACAAGAATTGCAAACAAACAGTAAAGCATTCTGTCATAGAAAAGACAGTGTTATTAAATTGAGTTGTTTGAGGTATAAAAGTACATTTGAGGAAAATTATATTTTTGACCTCTATTAGCTGTGCCACACTGTTCAGCTGTTAGCAAATAAATACAAGGGACAGTAATTCATACTCCCAATAAAATGTCCACAATGTTGTTCATATCACAATGTCCACAACAGAAGCACTGATCTTCATATTTTGTCAGAACTAGCAGTATTTATTACATTGGGAAAAATAGATGGAGTTATTCTGCTGGCTACATAAGATGTGTTTCTTATTCAGGATTAAACATTTATCCTCAGAGTTATTAATGTTGCCATATAGCAACAGGTTAACTTGGTAGTGCTGCACTTCTGGCCAGTAAAAGTTCTATAGAGAACAGGAGAATTCACTTTCAGTATTGCCAGAGGTACTCAGTGTTCCAGGAGAGAGGCTTTATAAAAACATTTTATCAATTTTTAATAATGAATAAAATAAAGTCAAATCTTTCAGATAACTCAAAGAAAATAAAAGAAGAAGACAGACTAAAAAGTACAAATGAAATAAGCCACTTGCTGGCAAAATTGAAATATTAAACTTTGGGAAAATCAGACACTGTAGATGGAAATCTAGACTTCTGCATTTACATTTTAGGTAACCTTTTGTCAGATCACCTGCTTCAAGAAACTTTTCTCAAGTCAATGGAAACTGGAAAGAGTCCGACCCACTGACATTAGGACTTTGAGACTGTAAAGTCTTGTCTTACTTTGGTATATATGTCCATAAATTATAGGTCATATAAGTGCCTAGGGAGTGCATATGATCCTTTAATTACTAGAGCAAGTAAGCAATTCCACAAGATTGAAGATCCCAGAATGCATGTAAAGAATTATAAAAAGCACATAAAAAGCCAAGGTAAAGGAAGTACAGTTACATCTTAAGGCATCTTCTCCAAGTCATATACTGGATTCAGAGATAATTAATGCACTATGAAAACTCCCGCTGTAAAATGGTGAGAAAAACCATCCATTCAAATCATATTTTAGCACATTACATTTTCATTCTGTTACTATTATAATCTTTATGAAGTTCAGGGTAAAATTTCAATGTCAGGTCTTGTCCTTTTTTATAACTCTTTTTTGCGTATGTGTCTGGCAAAGGCATTGTCCCATTTCTAACTTGTAGGTTTTTTCAAGCAGTGTTCTGTATTCCCTGCTCTGAAAGACTCCTACTCTTTTCTCTCCAACACAGAGACCTTGCTCAATCCCCAATTAGCAACTGAGGACCACTCTGTAGATGAGATAACTTCATCTTGGCTCTCTCCATAATCTTTCTTTAAAACTCATTATTTGATTCTTCCATTTATTTTAAGTCACAGATTTTGCCTCTACTGCCACTCAAAATGAGGGCAGGATTTATCTGTTATATTACACCTGTTAATGTAATATAATGTCATGTACAATGTGAATACATAGATTTTTCCTAATCTATTTGTGTCTTTTATAAGTCACTTGCAAAAATTCCTTTATTTGAAAATATTCTTACTAGAAAGTATTACATTTTAATGGAATTACATTTTAATTACTTCTGGGGTTTTTGTATGTATTCTATATATTTTAACTACTACAACTTTGCAAATTTTCCTCTTAGATATTCAGTTATATGAAAAAAAAAAAGTCCCAAACTGTTCTATAAATGTTGTAAAATAAAAGAGGTAGTCTCTGGTATCCCATCAGAGGTATGTCAGGTCTAAATCTTTCATTGTCTCTGAAATTTTGGTTTCCAGATTTTCTGTGTATAATCCAATGTCTGTTTAAAACCTTGGACAGTTAAAATCCTCTTCACAAAGCACCCAAAGATTGATTCAACAACCTCATCATTAAATTGATATATGCATATAAAATACATACATAAACTATATATAAAAATATATATGCAAATATATTTATACTCTTTTTCAATCATGGTTAATGCTACAAATGTAAGGTTTTACTAAGGTATATTCATTTTAATATTTAAAGGATCCTTAACATCTGTCTGGTTTTGATAATAGGAAGATGTGATTCTAAATAAGCTTTTTTAGCTCTTCAGTTCTTGGAGTCTCCTATATAATTTTCACAAGCATTGTTGCAACAATGGAAGGAAAGCCTCTCAGGCAATTTAATGCTGGACTTTGTTAGCAGTGCTTGATTTTGACTGGGGTTATAAGAATGTAGCTCCAGTGAGTATTTGCTCCTCCAGTTGTTGTATGGCAAGCTGCTTTCTCTATGAAGAAAGTGGAGCAGCCTGGCTGTCTCTGCTGTGTGTGTGCTGTCTTCCTCAAGATCATTTGCAGGACCTACTCTCTCTTGCTTGGTTTCCTTTACCCTAGTCTGAAAGGATTCCCTGGTGTTTTATTCCTAACAGCATTTCTTAATCTTCATGCTTCCTAGCCATTTCTTGCCAAAAGGATTGAGTCTCTCTTTATCTCTCCATAATCATTGTGAGGTTGAAAAAAGAGTATTACACATGCTCTGGGGGTGGGGCACACAAGGGATACTCTCTTACTGACTGCCAAGCTCCATTTTCCTCTCTGCTGGGTGATTTCCATCTTTATGAAAGGAGTCTTAAAAATGGTCCTGGTAGCAAAACATTCAAAAAAGACTAATTTTAATTTGGCAATGCATGACATTGGCATGGAGTAGCATTTCTTCCAATTGCCATCCCACCACACTGTGCAGCATGCAATGCTGGACTGTATCTCTTACAATACTAAACTTTCTCAAAAGGCTTAAAGAACAAATTTCTTAAATGTAAAAGATGATTTGGAAAATACATGGAACAAATTTCACCATGATTTATAAAACTGAAGCATAGTCACTGAAAAGCAGAGTTCATATTTCCATGATTACATCAAAGCAACACTTACTCATCAGAAATGTATTGTATTGCTAAACATTTTACTTGTAATTATTAGGTAGTATCTCACCTATATCTGAATTTTTTTATCAGAGACTATTTGTATATTTAATTGCTGTGGAAAAATATTCTTGCTTTTAGACAAAGCATCAGGCAGAGATTTGATTTTTTTAAAAAAAAGAAAGTCCATGAGTTTGGAAAGATCCGTGAGCTTTATATGTAGGTTTTGCTTTCAGTAGGATATGTATTCCAAGTTAATAAGCATTAAATAAAGCAGAAAAAGTTGAAATTGTTTGCTCTTCATTGAATGATGTGATAATGGCTGAAGGAAACCACAGTGAATTGTTGAATCACAATGAAATTGCAAATTTTTCTTTATTCACTTTGTTATTGTGTATATATATTTATATATTGAGTATATATATATATTTATAATACTTTTGTCTTCCTTGTCATAAAATAATGGTTTCTAAAGAGATCACAGTACCTGAGAGGAACTCCTCCTTGAGCCTGTGTCTGGGGAATGTGCATTATCCTTGGTGGTGCTGACAAAAATTGATACTATGAAGAGAACGAGAAATGCATGCAATGGAAGTGTAGCTGTTTATAAATCTATAAGGTTGTAATGGTTTTTTGTGTTATCTGCCACAACTTTGTATCTCTACCCACAGTAATTTGGGAGTGTTTACCTCCCAGACTGTATTTTCCTTCAGCATGACACAAGACTGAAGGCACCATCAGAGCATGCTGAGGGCCAAAGGCTGCCTCAGGGGTAGCAGCCAAGAGTCCAGCACCACAAAACCTCAGTGAGGAGCAGGGAAGCTGGAGAATCCCAGCCTCAGGAGCTGGATGGCATCCTCCTTGAGGATGGACTGAGTTTGAGGATGGACATGGATCCATTGCAAGGCAGGGCAGGGCTGTGAGGAGCTGGAGAACAGCACTTCTGGAACTCTGCTCAGGCAGAGGTTGAGAGCACTGGTGAGTGCCATGGGTTCTTGGAATCTGGGCAGGACATGGGAAGCATAATGAGCACATACTTTCATGAATGTACTTGATGTGCATTTGATGTAGTCTTTTTTAAACCAGATTGGTTTGGTTTATGTCTGTCATGAGTCTAATTTGCCTGTATATCTGTAAAATGAGAGCTCAGTAAAGATTTCTGGGGAAGGGTATGTGAGTTCTTCCATGTTTTGCCCAAACCCCAAATTCTCTTTTTGGTTATTTGGAACTGTTAAAGCTTTCACAGGTTTGAGAATACAAAGATTCTAGATTCATCATGATGTGGTGTAACTATGAAAACATTTGTCAATTTTTGTCTCATTTGTCTCCTCATTTCTTTCCATCTACCAGCAGTAATGAGGGTCCATTAGTATCAGTGGAGAAGTGGTATTATGCATGGTATTATTCATGTTAGTGTAAAGTCTCACTGGATTTTCATGGTAATGCAGTTACCATAAATAAAGCATGTGTCTTTGTTGCAGTAAACTGATGATGTGGCCAATTAAGGCTGAACTTCTGTGAAATAATATACTTACAGTAAGTAAGATACTTGTTCTACTTAATTCATTACACAAGTAGCTAGGCACATTCTTCTCTAATTTTCTTGTACTGAATTAGCAACACCTAGACAGTAGTGTAGGTTTTTGCCCAAGCCAGAAATTAATGTGTGCTATAGAGGAAGTCAAAGGAAACCATCACTGCAAATCAGTGGTATCTCAAATGTTCTGTTTCTTTTATTGTTGAATGCAGTAATTTATTGTTTCTTGATGAAAACAACTTTGCAGTCATAACTTAGCAACGAATCACAACCTATTGCTAGACAGTCATATAGTGAATTTAAAAAGATTAAAAAACTTATGTTCCCACTTCCTCTAAAATCTCTATCTGCTTATTTATGGTCCCTGTGTCACAGAATTCTGTGAGTTCTTTCATAATTTTAAGACTGTTAAATACTTTTGTACTAGATTAGGTACAAAGATGTGCTAATAGGTAATTCAGAAAGAAATGCCATGAATTGTTATAAATATATATTGTCTGCATTATAATATAGAGAAACCCCATAAAGCAGATAAAGACATAGAAACATGAAATAAATGTAAAATTAGGAGGTGAGTTTACCAAACTGAAAACATATACAAAAGATTACATCAGCTCTCTATTAGATGTATGTTTATATGTGTATATATGTACATATATATTTTAAATATTAAAAACCTTTAAAGTAGCTTTGTAACTTTTCTATTACTTAATGAAATTTCTGTGCATAGCTTGTTAGATTTATTATTAAGGGTTTGTCTTTGTCATGATATTGTCTGTGACTCCTGTTCACATGATGTTTTCATTTTGCAAGTTAAAGATTGCATGCTCAATTAATTTTTATAATAGCTATAATAGGGTTTTTTAAATAATGTGTTAATCATTATGCCTTTGGCAAAATGTCATTGGAAACATTTTCACTTAAAAACCAGAAATGTGAAGTGCTTTTTCTACATGTGAAGTAAGTGTGACCTGTTGTTTCCTTACTCTATACTGACTACAAAGAAAACTGTAAAGCCTTTATACTGCCTTATCTCCAATCTTGGGAACAAGTGTGACTTCACAGAAAAAAAATCTTTTGGATTGGTAGCACAGAGACTGGTTTAAAAAGGTGCTCTATTACTATTTAGTGGGAGTTTTGTTCCAAATAAATTTTTCAAGTTTCTTTTTTCCTTGCAATTTTTTTTTTTTATTTCTTATGGTTACTTAATCATGTTTTTGGATTCAAAATTTGTATTTGTTCAAAATTTTAGGCTTCCAGGATGAAATGTTAATTTATAAACCAAAGATTATATACTTTTCTGCTTTAGTTTTTTTTAATGCTAAGCAATGAGCTGAGCATATAAGCAACTTAAATACACATACATCTTTACCCAGTAACACTTCATTACTTAATATCTTCTCAAATTCTTGATTTAATATTTTCCACTATTATAAAGAGTGAGAAATAGAAAAGAGGAGGCATGCAAAAGGACTTGTTCCTTATTCACACCACTCTTGGTGTTGAAAAACTTTAATATTATTGACATTTATTTCGTGAACTGTCATCTTACTTAGGAACTTATTGTTTAACAACTTAAGATTAAATATTGAATAAAAATACTTAAGTCCTGTAAAATTGTTTTAAATAGATCCCTCAAAATGGCTAACAGCTTAAATGTAGTCTGGTTCTCAAAGACATCATAGGAAGATAAAAGTTTTAAACTGTTTCTGAAACATAATAACATTCTAGTTTAGTTCAGGTTTTCAGAGGAATATTCCCAAGCAAAGGGCAGTCAGGGAGAAAGCAGGAGAATTCTGTGAAGCTTAAGAACTGGACAATTAGATTTGGCAAATGCAATAAGCAAGGCAGGAGTTAGCAGTGTGGCTATGAACAAGAGAGACAGAGCGTACCAGGGAGGACAAAAAGTGACCAAGAGTAATGTAGCAGATAAAGAAAAATCAGTGGGGTAAAGCAAAAGAACTGACATAGTCAGCAATGTTGTGGACTGGGAAATTGATTTTTAAAATCAGCACTCTGAAATAAAATGATTCGGGCAAAAGGTATGAATACAAGGGCAGCAGTCCAAAAGTTCACAAAAGAGAAGATATACATGTTCTAATTCTATGTAAATCACTATATAAAGCTGTACTAAATAGAAAACTCAGCAGTATAAAACTCTTAATGTGGATCATTAATCACTGTTCCGTATCCCATGAGAGTATAAATCAATCAGGGTATGCAAGGAAAACCCTTTAAGAAATTGCTTGTTCAAATATATATATGTATATATGTGTGTGTGGTTTTAGGAGAAGTCTGTACCTAATTAAGCACTTCAGATTTAAACATGTAGTACAAGAATAAAAATGCATAAATTTACAAATTATAAAATACTTCTGCATTTTTTGTAACGGCAATGCTGTAACTGACAAGCAGGCTGTACCATAGGAGAAATTATTTACAGTACCTGTGTGCATTAGAAAATATTGGTCTAGTATGGATGTGCATCATCACTTACCAGCTGAATGAAAGTTTTACTATACCTAGCAGCTTAACGTAGATGGCAAAATACCCAAACCACACACATTTATATTACTGGTGCATGAAACTGAGACAGGTCAAATCTTGACTGACAGTACTGTAAGGGAAAGAAACGTCAGTGAACAAACTACCCTGATAAAAGCTATAAGCATATCTCTCTGAACATTCAGTGGAAGTGTAAAATATTTAGTGGCAGAGATGATGCTTTCACACCAGAAACTGTTAGAGGAACCCTTATATCCCATCTTGAAGCATCAATTGATAGATTTGGAGTAGTCCTAAAAGCCTCTTACAGTAAGACTTACTGAAAACACCTCTACTCACTCAAGTTAAGTAACCATAAGTGAACAGAGTAAGTGGCACAATTTGTATTTGTGATCCTTCCCAGAAGGAAACTTTGACATTCATATATATTTCCATGTAGATCAACTAATTAAACCTGGTAATACTTACTTTCCACTATGAGATATTCATTTAGAGACTCAAATGTGTGTTTTATAACTCAGAGGTTGAAAATCATTGCTGCTAGGAGAAAAGCTGTGGGTTTATAATATTTTAATTGCCAAAAATGTACATTAATAGTTTCATGCCAGTTTATCCAGGGCTGCTAAAGGAAAACTTACATTAAATAGAAGATTATTCTTTCTGATATCCTGTTTTAATTTCCATTAACATCTGTAAAAGAATTTCCCTCTTTGAAGCCCACATGAGTACTAGAATGTTGTTGACAATTCTGTCCCCACCCCACAGATACGTGCTTGTAGCATTTTGGGCATGGGGATGTATTCAATTTACTCTTAAGCAACACAGACCTATTTGGCATCAATAGCCAAACCATCTGTTCAGGTGGGGAAAACAGGCTAAAAAAATAAGGGTGTTACTTTAGCTTCTTGCTGAATGAGAGCTTCCAACTTCTGTTCCCTTTTTTTTAATTTGGGAAAATTTGTACGGCATTTTCTAACAGAAAAAAAACCCCAAAAAACTTTATTGACATCATATTGGCATAAATCACTGAGAAAAACAGAAAAAAGAACATTTTGTTGTTCTACTTCATGGAGTTGTCCTGGCAATATTGGATCTATTTGATTATGATTGAGATTGTCAGTTGCAGAATCTGGAGGACAGAAACTAAACTCTGCAATTGTGTATGCAAATATGACTGAAAATGAGGGCAACAATAAAGATTTCAGGTAAAATGTATTATGGATTTAAAGATGGTATCAAAACAGACGTCAGTACTCTGCTTTCCTCATAATTTCTTTGTGTTTTTTTTTTTTTTTTTTTTTTTTTTTTTTTTTTTTTTTTTAAATAAACAACTAT
>WEIU01013742.1:18903-33890 GCA_013389925.1 Aegithalos caudatus
TTGTCTAACAGTATGTCAAAAATAGATCCTCTTTTTGGACCCATTTAGGGGGAATTTTAAAAAGCATAATCCCACAAATTATATTCTAGTCACTGGTGTGCACTTTTAAATACCACAACATTTAATTTGATTGAAAAGTAAAAGCTACATTTCTAACTACGATGGAAGGTATAGAAGAGGAAACTGATTCCACACCTACAGTCCTTCCTTGCCAATTTTCCCACCACATGGACCCAGCTGAGCATTGGAAATTGTGCCATTCCTAAACTTCTTGTGTTTCCATTAATAATCTTGCTTCCATGTTCTCTTCACAAATGAGGACACTAGAGGTGTATTCCTATTGCTTAACTAACTCCATATTTTCTTATCTTTTTGAAACTTTTGAGATGAAACTTCATGAATGTTTGATTTTTGCTTCATATGAGAGAACTACAGCATGAACCATCAGCTTTCTCCTCAGCCTTAAGTACCTAAGTCTACCTATTCAAGGCTGGGTCCTTCAGCTGTCAACACTGAGTGGCTGTGTATTGTGAGAGATGCTTATAGAGTAGCAGGCTGCTTTTCCCCTCCATTTTTTCACTCTGTTGTTTGCTTGCTGAGTTATTCTAGACACTTTAACAGTGAGTCAGTGTCTTCTAAAGAGCAGAAAGGCTCCTGGTAATTTCTTTTAATGTGATTTTTCTAGTAAAACGGGAAGTTGTCTATAAAACATGCTCACTGCTCCTGTGTTAAAAAGCCAATAAAAGCAGGTATCCTCAACCATTTTGCAAAGTGGTTGTGCAGAAGCTTTGAAGTGCTAGAGAAGCTTTGAAGTGTTACAGTGTTTAGCCAAAACAACAATATATCCTTCTGCTAAAAGACTTAGAATATCTTCTTTTTTCAATCTGTTCAAAGTTGTGAAGTAGAAAATAGAAATTCTTTAAAATACTTGTGTTGGCTTTGTCTAAGCTGTACAGCAGAGATATTTCAGGGACTAAGAGCAGTACTGACATAATGAATTAAAGACAGGGCATTATCCTTTGTGTGGCCAGTAATGAAGGTGCAACTTATTTAGAAATCTAAAGCTTCTTTAACATCCTGAAGTTACCTAACACATAGAAAATCTGTAAAACATACATCATTATCAGACGGTGAAAAATGTTAACTTGGTTTTGGTGGATCAGACTGAATTTTAGAGCAAAATCATAAGCACCATCATTTAAAAGGTTTCAACAGAAAGGTAATAATGAATTTGATATGCAAAATAAAAAGTCAAGTGTGTCCAACTAGGCTGAAGAGCATTCAGTGTGCCTGTGAGAAAAAAAAAAAAAACCAATCAAACCAAAAATACTGCAGTCATAAAAATTCAACCAGGAAGAACAAAACATGCGAGAGAGGAGTGTGTTGGAATTTAGTACATTCATAATCTACCTTGCAACCATGAAACCAAAATTGTTTTGACTATGTATTCTACACAAATATTTGTTTATTCAAACTACTTAAAATTGTCACAATAGCATATTAAAATCACCAGAGCGAGAAAAATTACAAAAAAATGATGAATTTCATTATCATACAGATATTATCTGGAAGAAAAAAGTCAGGCTTTCCACATTGAAGCTAATGGTTCTCTCTAATTGCAGGGATAATGGGATTGAGAAGCTACTGATATAGCTATTGCCAACAGATACTTGCTGTATAGCTCAGACTCTCTCTGATACAATAGGTGCCAGTATGTTTTGATAAAGATTAATCATATTTATATATAATTAACAATTTGTGGAAAATACATCATACATCTGATAGAATGAGAGAGGAGAGTCTGCCAGAGTTCCATGTATCCAGGTTCACCAGTAGCAAGGCTGAAGATGTATTCCTGGAAGACACATGCACACAGATGCAACATGCATAAATAAACATATATACCTATATACTTAACTGGCCACAGAAATCACAGGCAGATGCACCAGACACTCATGCAAATCAATTTACTCATCCTCCACCCCAGTTTGGTTGAGCAGGGTGGAGTTCCATTAGTGAGAATATTTACATGTGTACATACAATATATATGTACACATGTATATATGTATAGGTCTGTACTTATCCATCCACACATGAGCTGTATAGGATTCCTCAGATCCCATAACCAACTCAAAAGTGGTTCCACACATTACGTTTATACCCTAAAGCCTCATGAGAATACTACAGTCTGCTAAGTGGCATGGATAAACAGTGACTTGATATACAGCAAATAGTTTTAAAAATATTGAAATTATTGCTGGAGACAAATGAGATAATGCTTTCTGACAACAACAAAAAAAAATAATTCAAACCAATTTTTCAGATTTTTTTTGGTTGTGTTCCTTATCCTCTTAGAGCGCTGAATAATGACACACATCAGACTGTAAATTTAAAAGAAATTTTCCCTGAACAGTCATTCTGTCTGCATTCATATTCTCATTATCTTGATCTGCGTTCATTATGGTTTCATACAAACTTACAGTGCTGTTTCAGCAGGTCAATGCCTTGTGACAGATTCTGTTTCACAGCTGCAGTTTCTTATTGATGAAAATATAAACTGTTCTCAATACACGGACATCCATTTTGTTAAGCTGAAGAGCAGCAAAATTCAATTTGCCCAAAACCCTCAAATTCAGATTGTGTGTTTCATAGAGAAGCACAATGTTTGCATTGCTCCAAGAGGAAAGGCTTGCAGCTGGAGATTGATCATTTTGTGGTGTTTGCTTGCTTGCTCTCGACAGGGAGATAGGAAGATGTGGGGTGTACATCTTTCAGATATTGCAGCTCTGTAGGATGGCATATTAGGTAAGATAGAAACCTGAATCCAGAATTCCACTCTCAGTCCTTCTTCATTTCTTGACCAAAGGAAAAAAAAAATGCTGTAGAGTTGGTTGGCTCTCTAATCATAACATCTGTGCAGCATCAGGAAAATTGACTGGGGAGTCAGCAAGTTTAGACTGAAGAAAGAACTAAAGTGCCTGGTGCTCTCTCCCTGCTCCTCAGATGTTTCCTGGCAGGATATGTGGGTTCTTAAATCCTGTGACACACTTTCAGCCAACCGACCAGCCAAACCTTTCCACTTTAACCTCTATTCGTGTCCTACCTCTTTATTTCTTTTATTGGCAGAGTTCATTCAAGTCATCATCTAGCTCTTGAAGTCATAACTTGAACTCCTTCTTCCAGCAATAATCGCAAAACTAACACACTATGAAAACTAAGGTGCTATGAAAATCAGAATGAGCGGGACAAATCGTATGGATGAGTCCCTTTGTGCAGATCTTCCAGTCTCTTTGTTTTCATCAGGATTGAATATGTGCAGGCAAGTTCTCCAACACTGCATTTCTGTTTGACAGAAGCCAGACCAATTATCCTGTAATTCTGCATGTAGCCTACAACTAAGAACAGACGTCAAAGAATCATGCAAAAGGAGCACAGTGTATATTATATTTACATTGTCATAAAGCTGCATGTGCAATCTTGTTTTCATATAAAGATTTGTGAGTGTATTTGATCTCATAATGTTACTGGGATGATTTGGAATGTTATGTTTCTATGGAGGAAATTTAACAATAAAAAATAGAAGTTACCCTGGAACAAATAGAAAACATGTTTTGCCTACGTTCAAGTCCCAAGCACTAGTGAATATTGGAGATTACCATGCTTTCATGCAAGCCTAATTTTTTCCTTACCTGTATGAAGATCATAGCTTCCTTTGTGAATGCGCTGTACTGATCAAGAGCAATGAATACAAGGTAAAAAATATTCTAGATGCTTAAGGAGGGAAAGGGGAATATTGCTATGTAATAATTAATCTTTTAGAGATGAGTAACAAAAGATAGTTGACTTTATTGCTATATAAACACAACAAGATTACTATCTGTTATGAGAGAAATAATAAGATAAGGGAAACTGGGTGTGAAGAAGACAGAAACTCCTACTTTAACTTCAGTACCTGTTGATTCTAGTTGATTCTAGTTGCCATGGTTTAATAGACTCTTTAGAACACAAAGTGCAAGGTAGATGAAAATTTTGGGGATATATATGTATATATATATATGAATATATAGGAGCTACTTTTGTAAATTTTATTTATTTTTATTTTTAATTTCTTTCTAACAACAGGAACTTAAAAGTTATATCAATAGAGATTCTGCATATAGAGAAAAAATAGGTTAGCGTGTAGTGGTTTTTCCACATAAAGTTCTCTGACCAATTCTCAGAAAAAAAAATAATTAAAAAATAGAAAGCCAAATACCTCATAATGAATGTATGACTATATAAATTTAGCTAAATTTATAAGAAAGCTGCAACTAGAAGTTAAAGATAAATTCAATCTCTCTAGGCATCCTCTAAGCAAATGTTTGCAGTGGCTCAGAATTTTTGATTTTGTAAATTTGTACTTCTTCCAAAACAAATGAATTTTTTGTATTTTTCACATGAATGTACACGTTTATCCATAAAAAATAGAACCTTTTTCCATAGGCCAAAATAAATATCCTACCTGTTCATGTTTCAACTCAAATCATTGGGATGATTATAGAGTGCTATAAAAATGAGGCAAAATTGGATACTCAGAATGTATGCATGTGTGCACAGGAGCATCAGCATTATAAAATAGAATGTGTTTGCAATTAGAATGCTTCCTCTTTGTGGAAGTAGCATCATTGCTCTGCTCTGCTGAGTAGATAAGAGGATTTGCCACTAATCCACCAGTCCCCACCCAACTTCACTATCCATTCATTTGTTACTTGTTACCTGGGATAATTCACTTGCCAAGAAGCAAAAGTATGTTCTGCAGGTTGTAGTCTTTCCATACATCTCACTGATCTACCATCTCTTCTGCTGAAAGTTACCTGTAGCCATGTGAAGTCCACCCGCAGCCAGCTCCGACTTCACGGCCACTGGCACAGCAGGAGGCGATGGGCACCACTGCCTGCACAGTGGGTCCTGCTTCCCAGGGCACAAGGAGACACAGCTAAGGCGATGAGAGAAAGAGGGACTCTGACTGAGTTCACCAAGTGGCTGTTCATTCCATGGATCCTGCTCAGGCAGAGGAAAGATCAGTGCTGTGCTCAACCTTTTAAGGAGGGGAGGATCACAGGGGTGAGGTTAACATTCAACCAATGGGGCTGACTCCAAGAGTGACTCTGTCCACATCAATCATTCTGGAGACCAATCCCAGGGAGGTAGAAGGGGATTTCCTGAGCCCTAGCCAACCCCTCAACGCCCTCCTGAGAACGTAGGGAGGTAGGGAGAGGCTGAACCTGAATTGACAGGATTGGAGGTGGGGGTACACAGATTGACATAAATCGGGGTAGTGGGGGAAACCAACTGGGTAGAAACAGGGGTACAAACCATTCTGAGTAGAGAAAACATAATTAACAGATTCAACCCAATAAAACTTTCAACTGCATCACCCTTAGATTTTCCTCAAACACCTGTGTCTGTCTGGAAAATATCTGCCTTAGAAAATAAGGAAAATGTTTGTAAGGCCTAGTGTATGGCTGAATGCCGGGGAGGAAAAGTGAACTAGATCATTCTGACAGCATGATAAATGCATTAAGCAGCATATCTTCAAACTCTTCATAGTGATGAAACGCTATAAGGATTCTACTGAAGAAGGTAAAAATATGAAAGATTTTCTCCCCTTCATCTTTTGATTAAAAATTTATTCAAAAGACTGCATGTGCCACATTTTTGGAAGCTCCTAGCTCTCCTCAAGGCTTACAATATCAGTACCTTAAGGTAATTTCAAGGAACAAAAAGGGAGCTGTGCTAATCATCAGAGCTGTGTTTTATTCAAAACCAGCAGGTATTAATCAGTTGGATTTGCTTAACAGGTGAATCTCATTAGCATAACATGTGGGAACAATTTCATCTACTGATATTTTCTGCATCAGGGATTTATCTATAAAGGCCATTTTAGGTTTTTAATTATTTATGTATAGCATGCAGACAATCCACATGTTGCTGCTGCAGCCCATATCATAAGAGTGCACTTTATAAAACTTTATGGTTTTCCTTTTTTTAAAACTCCTGCCTTAAATTGTTTATAAGGAAATAATAGCATCAAGGGCTTACTTTAAAAGGTCAGTGTTATGTGTTTCCAGTGTAGCTGGTTCAGTAAACAATTGAATTACAGCATATAAGAAAGAGAACATTGTGTTTGTTTTAAATGCAGAGGAGTCTGGTATGGCCTGAGAACTGAACTTGCAGCCATTCTAACGTGATTCAAGGAAATATCAATAAATGGCTAAAATAAACTTAAAGGATTGCTAATTTAATTATATGTTTCTTTGTATTTTGAAATCATTAAATAATTTAAAATGTAGCTGGGAAGAGAACAGAGAATGTATTTCTGTTTTAGCTCTTTTGAAACCTGAACAGTTTTATTTGTTGGCTCATCTTTTGATAGAGATTCTATTTAATGTGCATTTACAAAAAGAATAAATGGTTTGGTTTTGTACTGTTCCAAAAAAGCATAAGTGATATCTTCTCACTCTTTAAAAATGTGGAGGGACTGAATGGTACCACATTCCATATGGAATTCTGAATGGTACCCTCTGGGAAGATGCATAAAACCACAGAACTATACAAATGCTTTAGTGGTAGTTATGAAAACACAAGAAATGTTCTGCTTGAAGAACTAAACCAAGGGCAAATAAGGCAGGATAAATGTAAATCTTACTTTCATAAATCCTTAGTGAAAGGAGAAAGAATTACAAGAAGCTGGGAAAGAAAATTGGAATTTAAAACTAGATATTTTGGCAGGGCCAACTGCTTCCTCCTTGTTCAATTTTGTGGCATTCTTAGATGTAGGTATTGGTGAGCATTGTCTATTCAGACTACAAGTCTTTGAGAATTTAAACTGGATTAAGCTGATCAGTATACAACGTAAGATCAGGTTATTATGGAATAATAAAAGTAAAATTGTGGTAAACAAGAAGTACATTTGGTGACTATAGTTTGTTTCATCTATCAAGGTCAACCTGTGTCACTGTATTTGCTGTGCATAATTTAAAAATGACAAGATCTTGTTAAATTAAATATCACAAGTGGAGAAAGTGAAATCAGGTGAAAATTTGTTGCACATAAATTTTACACTGGAAATGAAAATAAGAGTAATTTTCTTGTGTGTGTAGTTGTTTGAGATAGTACTCAAAGCTATTAAAGATCTTCATCTTTTTTTCACCTTCTTATTCTACTATTAAACAAAGTCTTACAAGTGAGTGGGACCTCTGGTTCTGTTGTAAGAACAACACATATGAATACAGATGACTATATAAATATTTGACAGGAAACTCTTGAAAGAGTAGGTTGTATTTGCAGTGAAAGTAATCAGCATTTTTAGTTCTGATAGCATCTATATCTGTGTTAACTCTACCTAAGCAGCACAAACCAGCACAATTTCTTCTGCAAAATTTTTAATATGTATTTTGTAACATATTATTTTGTACATAAAACATGTCCTTCAGAACTATATATGCAATGTTTAAATATACATAACTTCATGCACTATGCATTGTATGTGATATGAATATTTTGGATACTATATACAGGTAGTATGTATACAGTATATATTACAATACTGGTAATGTGCAGATATCTATATAATTTTCACACACATAAATATCTTGATTGAAACATATATTTTAGAGTACATTAATATTCCCTAAATTTTGGTCCCTCAAATAAGGCTGTCTCATTCAATTATAATAATCCGTGACCAGTAGTGTCAGCCTTGGCCCTGACAAATTTGATTTGGAGCCAAGAGTGTTTTAGAAATATAATTGTAAATAAATGGTCAGCTGGACAAACAGGATCAGTAATTTTTAAAACCTGATTTAATTTTGGTATCACCTGCAGTTGCACTTGGGTTTTATGAAGACTCTATGTGTCCAAACCTTTTGACTAGCTCTATGGACATAATTTAAAAATAACTGACATTACATACCAATATGAAAATGTCCTCTCCTTTCTTTCCTTTCTTTACCTAATAATGGCTTGTTTAAATACCAAGATTGCTGTTACTGTAGTTTGGGTTTTTTTTTTTTTTTTTTTTTTTTTTTTTTTTTTTTTTTTTTTTTTTGTTTTTTTTTTATCAGAGATGTAAATTTAGTACCAAAGAATTAAATCAGAAATAATGTGAAGAAGGGCAGGATTTTGTATGCATTGTTACACATTATGTGCCTAATACTGTGCTATAAAGCTTTCTGTCACAATGACCTTCACACTCTGTCATATGAAAGGAATTATTCCACAAAAGGCAATGGAATTTCTTTCTGAGTTCCCTCCAGAATGTCACATTCAGAACACTATTCCAAACTTCTTGATTCTGAGTCATATTATTTTGAATATTTGCGTAAATCTTTGAAGTTACTACGTCAGTATTTAAAGCTCCTTTTAAGTGTCCCTTTTGGTCATGTTGCTACTGGGTAGTGGTGGTATTCATCACTTAGGGCCTTCAATATTAGTTGCTTATAAAACATTTTTCTTCAAACATCTTATGTGAGATGGTGCCCCTTGCATTAAATATTCCTGGGGAAAGTTTCACCAAAAATGATTCTGAGTTTTTTTTCTGCAAACTGGATAATTTAAGGAAACCATTTCCATTTTCCAGGCACGGTGAAGCTGCAAGAGATTTACATTTAGGGCCTAGGATCTGAAAAAAAAACCCCTAGAATTCATTTTATGGGCTTACTCTTTAAAATATGAGTTCTAAGACTGAAAGAAATGTTTTATTGTATGGACCAACTAGAGTCTGAGACGAAAACTTGCAAAACTCCAACCAGTGTTAAATATATTCTACACCTGCAAATTATGCTGGGAAAAGCCTTTGGTACATCATCATTTGTTTTCTGCAGTTCACAGCCTGTTTGCCTAGTTGGGCATCTGGAAGTGCTGTATGCTGACAGCTGTGCAGGTAGAATCATTGCTTAGCCTTATATAGAGTCCTATGAAATACAGATTCTTTACATGACTTTTAACTTAATCTCTTATGTCTATGTCCTTAAAGATACTTTGGCAGCAAATGTTAAAATAAAATAATATTTTAATTCCTTTAGAAGACAGTAAAAGACGCACCTTGTCTGCCTTTGGACCAATATAGCAAATGAGCATCACCATGCTGCATCATCTCAGAAAAGCAGTCAATCTGGAGTGAAGTTTTGGGTTTTTTTGGGGGGTTTTTTGAGCATGATTTAACAACAGAGAGAGTAAAAAGATCTAAGGCTTGCAAACTGAAAAAAAGAGAAAAATCGGTAAAGCCACTATTAAGTGAGCACTAATCTTTTGATGTACAGGACTGCTGTGGTTGTGGAATTAAGTTTGCATCCTAATACTTATGCAGAAAGGAATGAGATCAAGACAGTACCCTTTGTGAGCAGTTAATTTAAAAACTGGTTTGTCTGAAGTACTATTAATAGAAGAATATAAATATACCACAACTGTACAGATATGGATAAATTTGTGCACTTGGATCAAGCTTCTTTTGTACTTAAACTTGTCATTACTTGTCTGACATAGCTACATGTGGAACAAGAGGAATATTATCGAGACAGCTAAAATTACTACAGTGGACAGTTTACCTGCAGTTGACAAGTGTAGCTTCAAAAATTGTGTATTTAAATTCTTGAGAAATGAGAGGGTTAAGTTTTGTGTGAAATCTAAGAATCTATTACATTAAAAAAAAAGTTTGTTACCATTATATTTTTGAATATGCAGAATATTTATTCTTTGTTAACTCATAGAAAAGACAAACATTTGAAAAAGTTATGATGAGTGTTTTCAAAGTTCTTTAATAAAGATGTTCTACTTTTCAAACAGGTAAAGATGAAATGTGTTGAGACAATCCTTGGCAATGAAAGGAATTACATTTTATTTTCGATTCATCTTCTTTTAACCCAATATGAGTTACAGAACTTGCTAACTTCTTTTAGTTATATTTCTTAAGTCTTTCTTAACTGTATATGTAACAGATATCATGATCATAATATATATTGACTTGACAAGAAAAAATTACAGATATTGTTTTAATTTGGTTTTATGTTCCATTTTCGGTAATGTATTGCTAAGACCCCTAAAAGTGAATATATCAAAGGACGAGATGTGATAGGGCCCTGAGAAACCTGTTCTAGTGAAAGGTGTCTCTGCCCAAGGCAGGGATGTTGGAGATAAATGATCTTTAGGGTCACTCCAATCCAAACAATTACATGACTCTAAGGTTATATTTATATGAGTTTCTCCCCATTTAGCTATAACAAGTAATTGTCCATAACTTCATTTAAGGTCATGGACTACTAATGCAAATTCAACTACCTTTTGAAAAAGGCAAAGTAATCTAGGTCTTTTACTTGTGGATATGAATGTCCTTTAAAATACAACTGTGTTATAAAATTGAAATACCTTACCTTAAAATGTAGTTCACTATAAAGAACTGTATCTTCAGCAAAATTTATTATGAAACAAAGTCCTTGAGGATATTAACTGGATTTTAAAAACAGTGCAAGTAAGGACTTCAGTCCCCTCTACATCTGTTTTCAAAATCTATGACTTACGCTGACTCACATCTAATCCCATTTTCATGGAGATTCATATTTTAAATTATTTTCTTTGATATCAAAAAGGTAAATGTTGACTTATTAAAGTTTATTGCTATTCAGGTATGAATACTGAGTTTGGGTTCCAGAAATAGAAACTATTAAAAGTATACTAAATTGTACTAAAAGAATATAAGAGGTAATCTATTACCATCATGGATTCCCAGCTGCATAACACTAACTTTAGGCTTACCTATATTTCAGGCAGCCATGGTACCAGAAGTGTCTTTGACAGTACAGAAGGTGACAGCAGGATGGAAACCATGAAATGTCAAATACCTTTTTTAACAGTGGGATCCAAAAATTTCCGGAGCTTGGTGGGGTTTCTGTTTTTATTTTTCCTGCATTTGCTTTGAGAAAATGGGATTTTATTTTGGCCAGTGTAATTTTTATCAGCATATACACTATAACCACCAATATTTTAAGGAAATAAATTATATTGTTTAGATGGGAAAAATATGTAAAAACAAATCTCCTCCACTTGCCCACTCTCAGAGTGAAGCCTTTCTTCTGAGTTTGATCACACCCTAAGTTTATCCAACTTGGTAACCTCCTGACTATATGACAATATTATTATGACAATATTATTTTTGACAATATTACTTTTAGGAAAACAGTCACTGCTGGTGCCATGAGTAGACAGCTTGAAGGTAGTCCTAACATTGACTGAGACTATCAACAGTGGTACACTTGCAGCTGAGGCCTCTCCAAATGACCATATGGATTTAACGGAGCTCAGCAAGGAACGAGCTTGTCCTGTTTGGCACAGCTACATCAACTCACTGTACATGTAAGCAGGGATGGTTTAAAGCAGTCCTGCCAATACCATTGGTTACCTCTAATGAGCCAAGCCAATCCTAATCCCATAAAACTTAAACTTTGTCTTTTCATTGATTCTATAAAAACTTAAAAAATTAATCATACAATTCTATCTTTACTCAGTTTCTAATATACAATTAGTAATTGAGGGCTAATGACTATTTTTACTTCTTTCTTTAAAAAAAATTAATTCTCCTGGGCTTGCAACAAAGAAGAAATAGTTCTGCCATAGTAATCTTTTGTTTAAATCTTCTAATACTGCTTCCAGAGGCAATTCAGACAGTTCCCACTTTCCCCACTGCAAATTCCCACTTTCTTTTTGACTTCCCCATGCAAACTTCTCAGAAAATTTAGCATACTAGCAAATTACATACTTGGAAAAACAGGATTTATGTTAACTTGGCTTTCATCATTCTTCTCAATAGACTTATAGTCAGGAAAAATTTCCTGTTTTGTCTACACTGACAGATAGAGAAACAAAATCAGGTAAACATTTTTATAACAAAAAGAAGTGACTTCTTAAGATAGAGGATTCTTAATTTTACCTTTATAGTATATATTCTTGAACATATTAAATATTTTTAAAATAATAATCTTATTTGTTCACGTGTAAATGTTTAAAAATTGATCAAATAATATTCAGCAAAGGATTGAAAAGACACTGGGTTTTTCTGTATAAAATATTCTCTTCTGGCCTTTTGGAGTATGATTTAATACATGTCAGGGTACTCAAACCAGGACATTAGCTTTGGCAGAAAAAGATATAACTTGTCATACTACAAAAGAATTTAAAAAGAGAACAAAAAAAGTACAAGGGGACAAGGAAATACAAAACAAATATTCTGGTTCTGGATTCAATTAAAATGTGCCTTGACATTTGGAAAAAGTATGTAGGAATAGCTTAGACTACTACTTTCCCTTTTTTTAAACAACAGATTTTGCAGAGAGAGGAGCTCTTACTCGCAAAAGATAGGTTTTATTAGAACAGTAAAAAGCATAAATAATACTTTGAAGAAGCTCACTGTTAAAGTACCTATGAAAAGAAAACTCAAGGTGAAACAGAACAGGAATAAAAGATGTTGTAATAAGTCTTTCCATTTGTGGTCTTCTTTTGTTTATGATAACTGTGAGGGTGGTGAGGCACCAGGACTGACTGCCCAGAGAAGCTGTGGATGCCTCATCCCTGGCAGGGTGCAAGGCCAAGTTGGATGAGGCTTTGAACAGCCTGGTCTAGTGGAAGGTGCTCTTTTCCTTGGGAGGGGGGTTGGAACTGGATGGTGTTTAAGGTCCTTTCCAACCCAAACCATTCTACATTTCTTTTCATGAGTTTATTCCCAGTTCTACCGACTTCTCAATTGAAACAAATTTAAGTTTCTTTCATTCCAAAGAACTTTTTCTCTCCATCTGGTTCTTTGCTGTGCACAAGAAGACTTCTTCCCAAGAGAGCAAGTGACCACAAGAGGAAGAAAGTAGTTCTCTGATGTTTTATGGAGAGTGCTCCTTGATATAGGGTATGGAAAACAGGTTGCCACTTATTCAATCTAAATAAAATAGTAAAGTTGTTACTGTTTACCGCAAAGTTAAAGTGAAAACCTGGATATTTTCTTTTAAATAATTACAGAAATATTTTCCCCAGAAAAAAAAATGCTCATAATTTCTGCTTCTCAAATTTATATCTATTTGCAAGGAATTTAACCAATAATTGCAAAGATAAAGATCAAATCGCTAGGAATGTAGTTCTTTGAAGCTTGAGAGAAATTCAAATTTAAATTTCCACTTTCTACCCATTTGCTGCACTATCTTCAGTACAACCAAGTCTTGCAGAAGAACATCTATGTCTAAATAAGTCATATCAAATGCTATTAGGTGATTGTTGGTTTGGAAGGCTTTTTTGTTGGGTTTTGTTGCCCTTTTTTTTTTTTTTTTTTTTTTTTTTTTTTTTTTTTTTTTTTTTTTTTTTTTTTTTTTTTTTCAACCATAATATGACATTGCTGGTATGATTAATTAGTTTATGTCTACCTCTGCTTCTATTTCTGCCAGAATTTAACTATTGTCTGTGGAGTGTTGCCAAAGTAGATGATGATATTAATTTGTGTGACTTAATATATGTCGTGCTGTAAAATAGCTTGACAGTCTTTCTGTTCTTCTTTTATTAGTTTTTCTTCTGTAAACCCTGGCAGGAGAAAACAAGGACACTTGAAAATGCCCTTGAAGAGAGAATTTTTTCCACAAAGTGGAAATTTGGATTTAATTTTGAAAAGGGATATAGCTAATTAAATAGAAAAACGTTAGCTGTTGTTGATCCTACCATAAACCTAAAAATGTAGGCATTTTTTTCTCGAGTTTATTGAAAATCCAACTACATTAACCACTTTACAGTACCCTTTTATCTAATAATTTCTCCCTTTGGGTGACACTCAGAAAAGACAATTATAAATCATAGCTATACATTTCAGAGTCATAAAATTATACTTGCCTTAGAGTTCTCTTTATTGCTTATCTATCCAAGCATGATGAATCTCCAAGACGTAAGTTTAAACACAGTTTTCGTTTTAGATATTCTGAAAATAAATGATTCTGCAAATAATTAGGTGTTTGGAAGCCACTGACAAAGTAATCATGCCCTGTTGTAAAATAAAATAAGACACATAGATCATATGACACTGGAGTGTTTTGAAAGGAAGATTGCTCCCTATTTTAGTAAATGTGGAAAAAGACCTTTTTTAATCTGTAAGCTTTTTGTGAGAAAACTCAAGCAGTATCTCATTTACAATCCCTTTCCATTTACAAGTTCTTGGACTCCCTCTCTCCCAGTAGCCTGCAGCACACCAATTAAAAGAACCCTTTAAAACATATTACATATTAATAGAAAATAAAATATTTATTTTAATTTTAATTTAAAATAATTATTGTTTCAAATTTGGAGAGGCTTTTGACAAATTTCACATAAAATCTGTGACTTTGATCTCTTTGTGTATTGCATATTTTCATATCATATACTCTGAAATGCTGAAAACCTCAACTCATTTATCTGTATGCTTGCTTATTAGATAAAATATGATATATAGTGTTTTTAAATTGATTATGATTTTTACAAAAAACTATCTGTTTGAAATAACTACTAATTCTAAAGTAAACTTTTAAACACCCTGAACTGGCTAGATTTCCTTCCTGGAACTTATAATAAATGTAATTCTGCAAGTCTTTCCCTAAAATTGTTACACTTCAGAGACAGAAATACTTCTCTTGACTATTATAAAATCCACCATTGAAATCCTACTGCTTCCTTTTCTTTTGTGTTAAAATGTGTTGGACTAAAGAACATAAGCATTACACTTTCAACAAAGGTTCCCTTTCAACTTGGATTTTCATTTCCAATTGTTCATGTTGATCAGTTATTATGAGAATGAATAGGTGGACTTAAAAGCCTGTGCTAAAATTGTTCCCCTGCTTAGTCTACCCATACAGGAAAAAGCAGGAATAAGGGAAGGGGATTATTATGACCATCAAGTTAGCAGCTTCTAGTCTGGCCTTTCCTGATTGTAATCAAGCTCCTTATGCTGACAGAA